>JAGKTI010018442.1:0-17702 GCA_018397915.1 Birgus latro | reverse complement strand
CACAGTTAAAATCTCCCATTATTATTATTCTGTTTTTTCGTTCAATTAACACCTTTAGCCTAATAATGGATTCTCTTATTAACTGTTCGTAATCTTCCTTCGTCCATGCCCTAGTTTTGGGGGGCATATAAAATACTATTACATTTTTTTTTCTCCATAACTGTCCTCTATTTCAATTCCCAACAGTTCAACCATGGTATTTTCAATTTCTGTATTCTTTGCTCTTTGGTCATTACAGGTTAATATCATTATACCTCCCCCAAACTTACCTTCTCTGTCCTTCCTCCAAATGTTATAATTGTTCCATCCAAATAATTTTGTATCGACATCTCGGGGCAATATAGTCTCCACAAAGCAAACAATTTCAGGTTTATTTTCATTTATATAGTCTCCAATTTCCCCTTTCTTAGATATTAACCCATCTACATTACTGTACATGATACTCAGATTTACTGCACTGTTTTTATCTTTACTCGTTCTTCTCTTTTTCATATTCGTCTCCTTCCCCTTTGTTTCCTTCACTTCTAATTCCTCACATACCACTTCCTTACTTTCATATCCATCACTCTCCAAAAAAAAGTTTTACATTCTTCCTTTGTCTTCTTGTCATTTTTTTCCTTTACTTGTTCCTTCAGAGATGTGTGTGTGTGTGCATGTTGCACTCCCTTTGTTATAAATAAGAGGAATGCATATCATTTGAAGGTACATTTTTGTTGCACGCATCATAGACTTTAAGTGAGGACTGACTTCACTGCACTTCCCTCAGGTATGTCGAGCAGTACCTCAGGTTTTATATTTATATTTTAGAGTCATAAGTCAGTTGTTATGCTTTCCTGCTTTTGTATTTTCTTCCTATTCTGGATACTACCCATTCCTTTGTAATTAGAGAAAAGGTTATCTATCTATCTATCTATCTATTGCCAGACGCCACAATTCCGGAAGGGTGGCCATTTGACTTTGAGTTATTTGTTTTACAGGGAAAAGGTTATGATGGTAATATATTTTAAAGATTGTAGGCCTATTGTAAGCAAGTCATGCAATGCTTCAGCCTCAGTGAGTAATTTAATTTCACCATGCCTTTTACTAGCCTTGAATTTCTTTATTTAGCACTTTGGCTTTTCTGTCCATTTACTTGTCAGTCATCTCTTGTTTATAGTATTTGTCCCTTAGACATGGATGATGACATGGAGTCCTTTTGTGTCATCCCTTATCACTTGCCAGTTATCTCATCATCACACTTCACACCCCCTTATCTCTTTACTTAGCTATTGTCCTATCTCAACCTTGATGCTCCACTTTTTATCTTATCTTTTCATCTGAGAGGCCATCATAGTTAATGTACTGGTATTTCTTACTGTTCTTTCCTCCATCATCTTTGTCATCAGAAACTGTTTTGCACACTTCATTTACCTCAGACTCTTGGGGTGGGGAAAGGGGACATGAAAGGATTCTGACAGTTTCATTTCATGTCTTTCCATCTCGTACTTTACCCTTTTCTGAGATTATGACAGAAGTCTTTCACCTTACCTGCATCTTGTTCACTTTTACCCCCCTTTTCCTCAAGCCTCTTGCTCTCTCTCTTAATTTAGTATTGCTACAGACATGCCTATACACCTCTGTCTTCCAGTAATTAAACCATGCACTCCAGTGATATACAATATTTTGTTTAATTTTTGCCTCATTCAGGTTAGGAGAGCCAGTTATATACCTGTAGTGAAGAGGTTGATGATGACTGTAACCAACTCTCCAAATCCAAATCATCCCTCATAAAATTAGTAAAGTCGACTGGAGATGGCAAGACTAAAGTTAAGAAATACATCATCAGATTGAAGGGGTTAAAAGACCATTATATAGTTCAAGACTAGATATTAAAAGGAACTGTTAACTCTAGAGAAATTTCCCAAAATGGTAGGTTTAGGAACAGTCTCCATTAACTCATTTTCAACCAGATTTCACTTCCTAATTTGAATACATTACTGTAAAACCATCAGAAGGTAGCGAGAAAAAATTATAAATACATCATTTTGAAGGGGTTAAGCCTCCTTTGTTGCCACCTTGTTAAATGCACCTGTCAGACAGTGTGAGATGGTACCAAATGTTTACTCTCAATCTTGACCTTAAGCCTGAATAGCATAGTACTGAAAGCCCAAGTTGTAAGAGCTTGACATCTTTAGTACAATGGATGTTTATATAGTACAGTATTTATTTACAGGTGTTTTTATGTCTTACCTCCTTTTTTTTTCTTTTTCTTTTAATTTGCTGATTAACTCCTTTTTTTTTTCTCTCATATTTGCCTGTGGTTCTTTATCAGGCAGCTTTTAACTAAGAAATAAGTAGTTTTTCCTTTAGCCACTGAAACATAAACCAGAAATAAGTGTAAATTAAAAGCAGCTTCCTATAAAGTATCAATTTACCTGTACACCTCCTACATTTTTAATGATTGCTGACTGCATTATTCCTTTCAGGCATAGGGGCTCTTCACACTGAGGTCAGGATCAGATCATGTAGGCTGGGGTAGGTGGGAAGAAGGGCACCCCATTTCATTAGGCCATGTTCAGGACATTCCAGTTTTCATTGATAGATATAATGTAGATGAGTGTAGGAAGTGGAATGATTAGATTGTGGCCTTATGAAACAGGGTGTTCTTCCATCTTTAACCCTGATCTCGGACAGTTTGCATCAGAGCATTTCCAATACTGACTTCAGTGTGATGAGACCCATACTCTTGTTCTTTTTCTCTCCTTCAGCCCCAAACTGAAGGGATGTGGCAAGAACTTAACCAGATACTGTGATGTGAACCGAGACCGCCGTGTGTCCCAGGAGGAGTGGCTGGCCTGCGTCATACTTCAGAACAACCACACAGGTCTGACCTTACCCTCCCATTTCATGTAAAGTTGCAAAATCATTAGGCACTGAAATCATACTAGATAGAAAAACTCTAGAAATAACAGGAAAAATGCCCAAATTCATGGAGTATTGCTTAATCATTGGCAGAATCTCAAAAGTATCACTGTAACTCATCAAAATTTATCCCTTTGTAGATATTCATTTCTCTAGATGTGGTCCCTCTGCTGGTCTTTCATATCTTACTGTGGAGCAGTGAATTTCAAAGGCATCAATGGTTGTTTGGTCCATTTCACTGGTCATTCGGTTGATACTCGTACTGCCTATTGCTGTTTCTGGACCCTTCTGACCCCCTTTTCTAGTGGGAACTATTTTTAGGATAATGATGCATGTTATTGTTGTTCTTGATATTGTTGTTGTTTTGATCCCACACTCATTTGAACATGAACCCAGGTTGAAGTTGCCATTCTGCAAACCACCATCCTCATCTCAGGGGATAGGAAAGGATTTGAGGGACTTAGCATAACTGCTCAGCTCTGTTACCTAGTTATGTTGGTGCCACCACAGGAAGATATCCATCTCCTGCACTAATGATGATGATGAAAAATTTTTGTTGTACCTGGATATTGCAGTGCAACAGTTGGAATGACAGTCTTGCCATTTGTGTAAGTTTGATCCCCTGAAGGTAACCGGCAGTTTTCTGATCACATACAGTAGTGCCTTGAAGATGAGTAGATTGGTCATCTACACTGACTGTATCTGACTGTGATAGCCAAGGCTTGTGGTCATACACCTTGAATAGGGAAATGTGGGATTATTTGTTACAGTTGCTGTTTTTGTATCATCATAAACTTTAGGTTATCCTTTAAAAAGGGATTAAAGAATCCTCCGAGCTAGACCTTACAGTGAGATCATATAGCCCCGCTAGGTAACAGGAGGGCGCTACCCCTCCCGGCACGGCAGTCCCGGGCGCAGCTCGAACTCATGACCCCCTGGTCCCGAGCTTGATGCTCTACCTCTGAGCCACCGTGCCCCCAAGGTTATCCTTTGTTATCTCAAGTTATCATAGTCTTTTCAGTGTAATAATGTCTTTTGTGTGTTATTTTTACTGCAGGCAAGTGATTTTGTTCAGTCTGAAAGAGACTCATAAAAAAGAAATAGTTAATAGTGATTGTTTCTAGGCTCTCCTATTATAAATAAATAGTCTGCCAGGAGAAGGGAAAGATATGAAGGGTGCCCTTCAGAGTCACACCCACCCCAGCCATATCAACCATCCCAGCAGAGCCCCAAAAGTGTCCTTCATGAAGAGTTCCTTCAGACATACCACCACATGCACCTCAGATATGCCCCTGTGGGCAAGGCAAAAATCAAGGGTAGAGAAAGTGTGATATTCTTAAAACTCATCAAAAACTCAGTGAGTGACATAGTTAGGGACACACACAGGATTTTGGTTGCCCCTGTAGGTGCAACAAAAGGACATCATTGAAATGAAATAGTCAAATCTCAGGTCTGCTGCTTTGTTTCCACAGGTTGTACTGTAGCCTAGTCTTGACCTTCTGGACCTAAAATGGGTAATATGGATTGGTTTACATTCCAGGTGGTAGTATGTCTCCAGGTTCCCTTAGACCCAGGACTTTCCACAACTTCATATGTGTCAGGGCTGAAATTCATATAATACTCTGTAGCTTATGGTAGTTTTCCTCTCATTACAAAAACCTGTTTTCTTACAAATATCTGATTTCTTTCCCTGTATTCTGTTGAAATTTTATCCTTTGATTTAGTGGTTAAAATGCTCCAGTTAGAGAAACAACCTTGCTGTGCTCTTGGGTTTGACCTCCAGTTCGTGACTGGAAGATTTCCTGTTGTGTGATGCCTGAAGAGAGAGTAGGCTGGTCATCTGCCCTTGAATGTACTGGACTAAGGTAACCTAGCTACCCTTAGGAGAGTATGCCTTGAAGGGGATAATTTTTAATTGGCTGTCACCATTTCTACCTTAGCATTTCTCTTGTGCTGTACATTACTTATATGTCTATCCACCTTTCATTTGAGTACATGCTGCACCATAACCCATTAGAGGGTAGGGCATCATTTTTGTATTTTTTAAAATTAATATCACATGCTTTTATTCACTGAGAGGAATCCCTCTCCTGTGAAGCATGAAAGTTCTTCAAGAACTCATGTGCTTTTTGTAGTTTCTTTAGGTTCTGTTCAGCCTCTAGATACCCTAGGAGTATATGTGATATATTGTGTCTCAGAACCATGTATGTTTTTATCTTATCATCTTTCAACATATGTTCTATGACACTCTAAGATATTACAATGTGAAGGATCCCATTTGTCCTGAAGCTACCTGCAAATATTTGAGGCCACTCCAGGTCTCTCAGCTCCTTCTTATCACACTTAAGTTACTACTGGTCCCAACATATCCTCAGGTCTCATGGTCCTTTATCTCAGATTACCCATATTTTCTGTTGTTACCATATTCATTTTGTTTTTCCCCATACCTTTGGTGCCCTCATTATGCAGTACAATTTACGGTAGTTTTATATTTAACTTTTCAGCTCTGGCATATGAATATGTAGATTTTTTTTTTTTTAATTGTGTGTAGTTATAGCACTGAATTATGTAACCATGGCCTGCATATGCATTAGATTTTTAAGTTTTTCAGTTGGTGTAATAAAATGACAGCCTTGGGCTGCATTGTAGTGCATTATTAATTTGTTAACTTCATTTGTGCTGGACATTTTCAGTTCTTTTATTGATTAACATCCTGTGGGCTGTACAGTCACATACATGTATGTTAGCCTGGTAAAAAATGACTTATCTAGAGTTATGTTGCTTAGATGTGACATTCCAGCCAACTCCTCTACTGTCATTATCAGTGACACTACTTCAGTGAATGCCCACATCCCTCCCTACTGCCACTTTATTATAAAAAACAGTAGCTTCGTTGGTACTGAAAGAAGCCCAGCCAGTGATGACTGAGTGTGGTGTGTGTTGAGGCAGGTGGCAGCCAGCCGGGCACCGGGGACAACGTGGTGCGCAGGATTGACGAGAACCCTATCCTCATATATCTCACCTCAGAGGAAGAGACTGGCAGCTTGAAAGATAGGAATTGGTAGAGCCCCGACTTTGTTTCTCGCTCGGAAAAGGTGGATAAAGCTCGCTAGCTCTCATTTTCCCTCTTGCCTCACCAACGCTTGACTGTCCCGTGGCTGCGTCCATAACCAAGATTGAGTTCACAAGACTGTGTGCCTGGCAGTCACTTTAAAAACCTGTCCTACGTTCCAGACCATCTTGTGGCTCCCTGTCAACCTTTCCATCATGTTTTTTGTGTGTTTCAGTGCACAGTTGCAGATTATACTACACATTTTTAACTCACAAATTCTTCTGTTAAATTCGGCTTTCATCAAATGCATGGTGCACCTCCATTTTCTCCTTCATGCATTGGCAGATGGGCTTCTGTTTGTCACTAATGCCAATTAGGAATAACAAAGCAAGTGGCATCAGTTTTGGGGTCTTTCTTAAACCAGGCCTGGGTTTTTATTTAACAAGCATTTGTTATTTTCCTATAATTATTTTACATAGTATGAATTTGCTTTAATAAAAGTATCTCCTAACCCATTTTTACCTGCACATTAGTAATAGATCTTAGCATAACTGCAGTATCATTAAGTTGTTCTTTAAGTTGTTCTGTAATGTTGCCATTCATGTTAGTAATTGCCAGTGAAAAAAAATACTGTAGGTGGAACTCATTTGCAGCACAGATATACTTACTGGGTTGCTATATATGAGTGAAAATCAATAAGTTCTTGGCCTGACAATGAAAGATGAGCCTATTAAAAAAGAGTTTGTATATGTTATTTCCTTTTAGGGATATAAACTAACCAGTAATTTACAGCAGACAAGACTTTGCAGTTGCCCAGAGATATCTGCCCTGAGAGATGTTTGTTTAATTTGGGAAATGATAAGCATTGGGAACTAAGACTGACATATGTGGGAGGTGATTAAGCATACGAAACTCATTTCTTGTATGGGAGCTGTCTCAACAGGAGACTTGTCAGTAGTAGCACTGTTTTCATAGAATGGGACAGAGTTTTCCTCATCACATTGTTTGATGACTTTGCTATTTTTCATATGTGTGTGGGGCTGCTCACCATCCACTCACTCGATGTAGTGCTGTTCTCGGGTGCCTGCGCTTTCCTCTCTTCTTTCCTTCCTTCCTCTTCTGCACTCGGGTGCCTGCCCCTTCTTCTCTTCCATCTTTCCTTCCTTCCTCTTCTGTCTTTTTTTATTCTTTTCTCTTCGTTCTGTCTGTGGGTGACTCTACACTGAGTGACAAGCCAAATAGTTTCCTGTACACCAGAAAACCATTTACTACATTGGGTGGTAACCATATAACCAAATTATGGCACCTGTTGGTTTAGTGGGCAATTAAGGTGCTCCATTTGGATTGAGCCGGTTCAGGTTTATATCCAAGGGGTGGTTGAGGTTTGTTGCTCAAATAATGCCACTCGGGGATGAGTGAGGCTGGTCACTCTCATCTTAAATGTTAGGACCAACTTGCCTAACCCCGAGCTCCAACACTCCTTATGGGGCAACACTGGAGAAGATGGTGAATGAATACAGCTTCCTCTGTATCTAAGAATACAGAGGTCATGGACATGGTGAATGATACCACAGTATGTAACTTCTTGAGTGTTGAAGACATGTGGTGTTTCCATGATAATATGTTTTATTGCTTTGACCTTGTATCAAGATGATTAGTCATGTATCATCCTTGGAAATTACCTTTGTTCCTAGTTCAGTATTACCTTGAAATTTGATCATGAGTTCACTTCTGAATCTTATTCAGCTAACACTCCTTTTGCAGACACATAAAATTTATTTAATACACGTATTCAGTTTGAACCACCATATGTATTAAAGGATTCTTGCATATGCATAAACGCATGTTAACAATTGACTTTTGGACATTTTCCTCAGAAGTTGATGTTGATGGGCATTCAGACCATTTAAATTTTTAAAAAATGTCTCATTTAAAATCGAGACACCACTTTTGACCAGTCATGCAAGAAAGTCTGAGTCTCCTAACATTTGCTGCACATCCTCAGAGCACATTTGCAAGTCATATTCGTTAATGAAAGATGTTTGGTGATGGTACATGTTCCAGGATTTTCCACTGTGTATCAACTTATCACACTGTTTCATACTGGATCTTGTTTATTAAAAGAAAAAAAATGCAATTTGCAAAGCAAGAAGTACATGGATTAGCACTGTAGTTGTATAGCTGTAGTAATTCATAGTTAATAATAGCTGCATTATATATACTATAATATAAATATTGTTTCAAATTACACATTCCATTTGGTTCAGGCCGAGAACTTTTAAACATCCCTTGTACCTTATTGTATCATTGAAGCAACATCATGCACACAGTACATTTACAGTTTTACTGTCAGTATGCAGTATCTAGTGTACTTTTTTTTTTCCCCCCCAGTAAATAAAACTTCCCAGGTACCAGTAAACATTTGACACAATAATATATTCAGCTCCTCATTTTGTTAATACCTGTGCTGTTTGTGTTTTTGTAGATTACACATTTACCACAGACTAAAACATAAATCAGTTGGTTGTTTTTGTTGGCACATCTTTGTGTGAATTGTTCTCTTCCTCATTATAAATGTTTGTGTTTCCAGATGAGCCAAGACCAGCACCACCGCCTGAACACAGGAATCCCTTCGAGACCATACTGAAGCCAGAGTCATGAAGTCAGAGTTGGAGTCGTGGAGTAAGAGTTGTGAGGTCAGAATCGTGAAGTCAGAGTCACGATGTCAGAGTACGTAGTCAGTGGAAGGGATGTGGAGGTGAGGTGAGAAAGAGAAACAAATGTTCACAGAGGAAGTAGAAGAATTAAGGAACTGAATCAGGGAGGTGAGTAGAAGCTTATAAGTGTTTACAAATAAAGAATAAGCAAGGAAGTGAGAGAGAGAGAGAGAGAGAGAGAGAAACAATCTTATGAATGATTACGGCAGAAAAACAAAGCAAAGAACTTAATCAAAGAAGGATAAAGCATATGAAATGTTTATGGTAGAAAGATAATGAAGGAACAGAACAGAAAGGACAAAGCTTATGTTTACAGAAGACGAGACTAAGAACTGAACTGAAGAGCAAAATGTTTGAGATGTGTGTTGATTAAGAAGTGTAGAATTGCACAGAAAAGGATCAAAGTTATGAAAAGTTTATGTAAGAAGTATTGCACTGAACAAAAATGACAATTGAAAAGGAAGGTGGATGGAAAAATAAGAATATTACTGTATAAAGTTTTTGGAATTATTAGTGATTTATGAGCTGAACAGTCATGAGCTTTTGGAATTTCCTTGTAATATTTCTCGCAAGAGAGAGGGAAGGGGGAAAAAGGTACCATAGGATCATTTCTCTTCACCTTTTTGCTGTGACACACTAGCAGTCAGTCTAAGGTCTTTCCCCATTTCTTCCCATCTTCCTGTACTCCTACTTTTGTTCTTCCTGGTTTGTCTTGTATTCCTGCAGCCTTTACCTCCAGTACTTCTATATTTCCTCTTTCCTTACATTTCTGTCTGTTGCCCTTTAGTGGTTTTTTCGTAGCAAAAGTGTTCATCAGGCACTTTATATATTACTGTATAAAACACAGCAGTCTTACCCCCATATAGTAGTACCAACTTCTACAAAAGATTTACGGTACATGATAAATTAGCACCTGAGAATACATGTGAAGAAGAAACTTTAGTGGTAGAGCAAGTGATTCAGAAGAATAGGAAGAGATATCACTTAAGCAGTGTTCAAGAGAAATGAGGAAGACTGCAGACTGATAGGAGGGAATGGTCATGAAAAAGTTAAGTGAAGAGTGCAGAGGAGGTGAGATTAAAATAACCAAGAGTTAAGAAAAAGCTGATAATTGTTAAGGAATGTTGGAAAGTAATATTAGAAAGTTATGTTATACCTTGCTCCCTCTTGGAAACCCCCAGACAGGGCATGGCTATGACAGAAGTGCCTCCAGACTATATCATCTCTTATTTCTCTCCCTCTCAGTCACTCCCTCCCTGTTCTTTCTGTCTTACCAGTACACTGTACTGATCAACTCTCTTCCATACTGTGTATGGTCTTCAGTTTCCAACATTACCCAGAGTCTCAGTTTCAAAGACTTGCTTTCTCCTTCTTTATGTATGCATTCTTGCTTGATGTCCATACCAGCTGAATATCTATGTATAGTCAGTAATCCCACATTTCACTCCATGCATCCTTCTTATTTAATCCAGTATAGTCGTAAAGTACCATACTGTACTGTATCACAGTGCTTACATCATCCATGATACTTATGCCAGCAGCTATTCTGAACAAGATCATTTCTGCTGCTTAAGTTTTCTGTTACTCACTACCCAAGTTTCACTCTCATAAGAGAGTGTTAGTAGTGACAGGCTTTCATGCAGGGTTCTCCTCACCTCAAAACTAACTGCCCTGTTGTTCACAATGCTGCAGAAGTCTTCAGATACCCTTTTTCCATGAAATGATCTCTCCTGAACCTTACATTCCATTTTTCCTTGTTTACATTATACAACTTTCCCATGAGCCATCCCATTGCATCATGCATACCATTTGTACCCTTTCATTTATCCTGCTGGCTGTCCTTATTGTGTACTGCATCTATATCATTATTGCAACCCCTATTTCCACCAAAAAAAAGGTGAGGTGAGGTAGATATATACTGCACACCAAAATTTATTGTCATTCTTTTCCTTCAAGTATGATTATTTTGTGTCTCTTACCTTCACATTCAGTTTTCTTGTACAAACTCTTTTCAAACTTAAGGAATGTTTAAAGGGTTGAGAAAATAGACTGCTGAGGGAATAAATCAGTGCATTAGAGATGGTGTAAGAGGAGGGATATTGAATATAAAAGAATATTACAAATGGAAGAACTAGAAATGCAGGCTGAACCATAAAGGAGGGAGGACAGTATAGGCAAAAGAGACAAAGGAGAAATTAGCCAGAAATAGAGAAAATGACGAAATAAGAATAAATGAATGGAAAATTACACTAAGAATAAGAGTATAGTACTGGTACAGACAGACCTCATATAAAATTGTTTCATAACTGAGTTGCTAATGATTTAACAGCTAATTTGTTTGATTTTCTATTTCCTCAGTCATGTACCAAAATCATTTCCCACATGAAGTTGTTTCATATAAGGTAGAATTTTAGCCTGTACGCATCCTAAATGTTAGATTATGACTTCCTGTATTGCATACGTGGTTCATTTTCTCATGTGACATAACAGATACTATGGATGAGATGGAGGGAACGAGTTTAGGAAGATGTATGATTAGTTGATTTGTGATGGATTGAGAGACTATGCTTGAATCACAACAGTGATGTGTAGAGGCTGTGTCAGTCGCATAAAAAGGACTGGATTATGAAATCATGCAAGAGAAAGGTTTATAGAGTATATATATAGCAGATGCTCTGTTATGATGAATTACTACAGTAGTTGCCTTAAATAAATGCCCAAGTTGTTAGGGACATCATGGGATAATGTCAGCTTTAGGAATAATAATTATGTTACTGGTACTTTCAGCTTCTTGCAAATGTCAGTTGGTGAAAGTGTTTCACTGGTATTTTGGTGGGTTGAAGGAATTTCTAGGATTCTTCTTAAATTAATACTGTAAAGGCAAATGTATGTGATAGTACAGGCGGCCCTCCACATTCGTGGTGGTTAGGGGACACAGACCCCCGTGAATGTGGAATTTCCGTGAATGTTTGGTGCTCCCTCCTGTAAATGCCTCTACTAAATCACTCCCTGTGAGCAAGTGTGCACATCTATCTGTCTATCTATTGCCAGATGCCATAATCCCGTAAGGGGTGGCCATTTGTCTTTGAGTTATTTGTTTTACAGGGAGGGGCACTAACCCTCCGCCAACCCACTTGTTGACATGTAGGGAGCACGTATGGTTTGGTTATATGGTTACCACCCAGCGTTGTAAATGGTTTCTTGGCTTACAGGAAACCATTTGGCTTGTCACTCAATGTAAAGCCACCTGTAAAAGAAAGAAAAGCAATAAGAAGTGACAGGAAAGATAGGAAAAATAGGAAGAGAGGAGGGCAGGCATAGAAAAAGAATGATAAAGGCTAAGGAAGAAGTAGGCAGCACTACATCAAGTGAGTGGATGATGGTCGCCACCACCTACCACTCAAGTGTGCACATACTGTACCTAATAAACCATATCTGGGACCTAAAAGCAGCATAAAATATCACAAATAGTAACAGACCAACTGTATAAAAAAGTTTAATAACAAATAAGTTTTGATTGGGTATGGCTGTACTAAGTTACGGTAAATATGTACCTGGTGACTTCCCCAGAGTCCTGAGACTGAGTGCGTCCCACGCACATCCACATGAGTGTGGGCAAGTGATCAGGTACATATTTGCACCAGCTTCTTACAATCATACCCATTAAATTCAGCGTTAACTCACCACCGTCCCTGAAGTTTTGGTGGATGAACTCTGACGACTTGTGATGAGGATGATGATGAACATGACATCATTGACATTGAAGTTGATTAGCCACGCAGTTATCGATGATGGATGACTGGATGAGATGATGTGGAGTGTAACTGCATGGCATGAGGAGTCTACATGTGCGTAGACTCCACCTCATCTCCACTGCTAGCGTCATCGCTGAGTGGTGGTGGATCGTCGATATCACCCTCAGAGGCAGGTGGAGAGGATGATGCATCATCAGAGTGAACAGGTTCAGGGTCACACACAGGTTGAGATTCAGGCACAGATGCAGGCTGCTCAGCCTCAGGTTTGGTGGAGGAAGATGAGTGCAATCCGGCAGCAGCACAGCAGCAGGTTGTGGTTTCTTTGAGCAGAACAGTGTGATAGGCAACTGAGACCACTTCCGTTTCATGTCGTCAAACAGTGTTTTGTAGGGGATTACGCTCTGATCTATGACAATCATCACCTTCAGTACCCTCACCATCAGTGGGTCCATATCATAGAAGAATTGCTTGAGTTGTGTGATCATCCTCATCGCCTCCCCCAGCTTCTCAAGGGTGAGGGCTTGCTGCTGTGGGGCATCATCAGGATTCTTCTCTGCATCCTCCTCCTCGCTCGCAAAAGTGGCAGGACACAGACTGAGGGAGAGACAGGGAAGCACGATGGTTTGATGTGGGCCTGGTTTGGCATGAAATGACCCACAAGTGTCTGCACTGCTACACTTTGCGGCCGCGAACGGAATCTTGGCTTTACAGAGGGGCAATCTGCTAATCTGCGAGACCTGTGAATGTGGAGGGCCGCCTATATTTTGGTGCAAAAAAGTTTATTATTATTACTTTTGAAAGAATTTTATATTTTTTCCAAAATACTGTATGTTTTCTTTAGTATAAGACAATGTCTTCACACTGTTATTATTATTATTATGCTATAAAGATATCTATCTATTGCTAGCTGTCATAATCCCATAAGGGATGGCCATTTGACTTTTATTTGTTTTATGGGGAGAGGCTCTAACCCTTCACCAACCCACTTATTGACATGTAAGGAGTACGTATAGTTTGGTTATATGGTTACCACCCAGCGTTGTAAATTGTTTCTTGACCATTTGGCTTGTCACTCAATGTAAAGCTTCCTGTAAAGGAAAGAAAAGCAATAAGAAGTGACAGGAAAGATGGGAAAAATAGGAAGAGAGGAGGTCAGGCACAGAAAAAGAATGGTAAAGGATAAGGAAGAAGTAGGCAGCACTACATCAAGTGAGTGGATGATGGTTGCCACCACCTACCTCTATAAAAATAGCAATGATGGTATTTCTGTAGACTTTGGTCCAGAGACTTTTGACTGTAACCAATTTGTGTGTGTGCATATTATATATACTGTATATGGAGCCTCTGTGGTACAGTGGCAGAGTGTGTGTCTCACATGCTGTTGGGTGCGGGTTCGCCTCCCGCCAGAGTTGTAAAAACTTTGGGAAGCGTTCACAAAGCCACTGAACACTTTGGTGGACACAAGGGGTGCTGTCATTGAACCAGTGTCGCATACTAGTATGCTTGCACCCATTCTGCTTAATGCGGGTCGATTACACTTGGTTGACAGACTACACACACATCCAAAGCAACTACAACAAAACAATAACGTTCAGGAGCACTTCTTACCCTATTTACAGTCTCTACCAGACAGCCTAATCCACTGGGTAGAGATATATTGCTGTATCGTTCCTGCTTCGGTAGGGTAGGCCAGTCCTGCAGTGGACCTCAATGGCTGATGACGATATATATATATATATTATATATATATATATATATACACAATATATATTTACATACATACATACAGTATATATATATATATATACTGTATACAGTAATCCTTCACTTATCCGGGTAGTGGCAACATCCGGATAATGAACACTTTTCCACTGCCATGCCAAGACCCTACTCATACCCAACGTCCAACCTATACGTAATGTATTTGTACGGTATCTGCTTAATTTGGCAGTGTTTTCCGGTCATTCAGGCATATTTAGACATAAAAACACACAAAGGAATATCCAAAGTAATGCTGAACACCAAGAAAACCATGCAGAAAAACCACTGAAAACCAAAAAACACCCTACCTATACACTACTGTAAGTACTGTATCCCTCCTTATTTTGGCAGTGTTTTCCAGTTATTCAGCCATAATATGACGTCAAAACATAAATAGGGTTATCCAAAATCATTTTCAACACCAAGAAAACCATGAAAAAAAACAAAAAACAAAACCAAAATCACCCTACCTATCCACTGCTGTATGTACAGAACCCCTCCAAATTTTGGCACTGTTTTCAGGTCAGTCTGCCATATATTGACATCAAAACACACATTGGAATATCCAAAGTAATGCTAAACCCCAAGAAAACCAAGGAGAAAAAAAAAACATTGAAAACCAAAAAACTCCCGACGACCTTTACACTACTGTATGTGCTGTACCCCTCCTAATTTTGGCACCGTTTTCAGGCCAGTCTGCCATAGTTAGACATCAAAACACACATAGGAATATCCAGAGTATTGCTAAATGCCATGAAAACCATTTAAAAAAAAAATGGAAACCAAAAAACACCTGGCCTTTTCACTACTGTATGTGCAGTACCCCTCCTAACTTTGGCATTGATTTCTGGTCATTCTGCCATATTGAGACGTCAAAACACACACAGGATTATTCATATTAATGCTAAACATCAAGAAAACAATGCATAACCAACAAAAATAAACAAAAAATATGAAGATGGTTTGAAAATCAGTCATCTGTGACGAGTGATTGCTTCTGGTGTTCAAAAATAATTCCACAGGCATCATCTTTGCTGGTATTTATACTATAAATTAAGCCAATAAAAATGCACGGAACTGATAAGTAAGAGTACAGAAATGCAGTGCGAATAAAGTGTTCAGGAGTAAAACTTACCTTTATATAACTTCCCACCATCCTAGTGCAAAATTTTGCCAGCACCTTCCAAGAGTTAAGCATACAGTATGTCTAGATGCAGAGTTTCATGAGCTTTCTCATGGTCACTTCGGAATTTAGATACAGCTGATAGTATTCAAATAAATCGTAAAAAAATACTTTGAAAACTCATGAGTCAGTGTTATTACCACAGAGAACGGTAGGGACTGAGGGGGGAGCTGCAAGGGTATGGAGGAGGGATGGGAGGGGGGGGGAAAGTGAGGCTGTGGGCAGGATTCTCCCCCTTCTGTCAACAGGAGGATGGGTGCTTTTACCGTACATTTACACATGGCTTGCGGTCTGTTATACACCAAGTGGCCATGCGGAAAAAGACAACTCACAGTGACCAGGGGACTTTCGACATTCAGTAAAGAGGCAGATGGCCACCGTCATGGAATGTATGTTTGTGGTGTGTGTTTGATGGTGGTGGTGGTTGGGAAAGACAACCTGGTGGCCACGTGACATTGAACATTCGGTGGGGATGCGTAAGGACGTTTTGACACTACTTGCAGGTTACGGACATATTACCCGGGTGCTGGAGGTTCGTTGGGAGTGATTGGACGAGTGTGCGGCTTTGACCTTTAAATACAGGGGTGGATGGACATTGTAGCTCTGGTTGTGGGTTACGGATTACTTCCCACTCACGGCTCAAGTCCAGTGGCCATGGTACTGAATGTTCGAACATGTCAGTTGGCTGGCTGAAGTTCTTGGGGACTTTTATGTCCAAATAAAAGCAAGTAAATTCAGATAATGGTTTAATAGAGCCAAGGTCCAGCGTCGGGATAATGAACACGTCCGGATACTGAAAATCTGGAATAATGAAAGACTACTTTATATGTATATATAGACATACAAGTATACTGGTACGTTTATAGCATTATAGTATTAATAATAATGAGTAGACATTTTTTTTATGTTAAAGAAAACATTCAGTTTTCTCACCCAAATGTGTGCTCCTATAAAAAGGTGGTCAGTCGAAAGGCATTTTAGTAAACACAGTGTATTTAGTCCAGTGAGTATTGACCATGACAGTACAGTCATGAACAGAAGTTCAACTAAGACTTCTCTGCCAGTTGAGACAAGGAAAGGTGTTACGCGATACCCCCCCGTATGAATTGGATAGCAAAATCATGTGAAAAGCAAGGGTACTGTCGTTTAGGTAGGAATGAGTAATGTGGAAGGCAGGACACAGTGGCAAAGGAATGTCAGAAAACTTTTGCTTATAACTTTACTATAGATAGAAAGGAAGAATCAAAGGCTTAAAACCTTCAGGAAGAATGTTCAGTAAAAGAAAATCATATTCAAGGTATGCTTAGTTCAAAATACCTAGATATAATATGTTTGAAATATTGGAGACCATAGGCTTGGATAACGGAAGATGAGGTAATTGAATGTACTGTACAGATTTACTTTTGACTGTATGTGGATGTAGTCAGTAAGAATCAACTTTCTTAATTATCGCAATGCAGTAATGTTAATATTTATTTACTTTGTAACCAGTACCGTTCTGTATACCCTCTCTGTGTTTCAGTAAGTCAGTGTTCATACCAGCTCATTGTATTAATGTTCATGTACTAAGATGCACAGCTTTCTTGCAGTGTTTTAGTAATAAGCAAAGGAAGCCCGCAGCAAGAGCAGTGTATTTCAAAAATGTCTGTGAAACATGTGTGACCACCCTGTATCAACACCTTAGTGAAGAACAGCCTTGATGTAATTTTCACATTGTCTGCCTCCTCATTAGCACAGTGTTCTAGACTGCAGAACACTTGCTTTTACTCACTTTATGAGTTGCTTAGCAATTTGGGTAACAAGAGAAGAGGACTGTATTCTTGTGTTTGATTTCTAGTCTGGTCTTGCTACATTTATTGAAGTAAGGATAACATCAAGTACTCCTGTATTTTTGTCATATTCTGTACAAGCTTCACTCCTTTGAATCTAAGGGCATATTATTTTTGTTACTTCTGCATCTCATGTGGTTTTATTCAAGATAGAAGAAACTTTTCTAACTGGATTGGTTACATTTAATGAAACAGATTCAAGGGCTTAACCGTTACCTCTACACCTCATGAAAAGTAAATGATTTTTTTTGACTGGCTGTTAAAGTTTTTGTTTTGCCTTGTGCTTGATAATGCTGAACAGCACTTCCAGGTGCTCCTTGATAGCACAGTTATTTTGAAAATAGACCATTGAATATTGATAGTACTGTAGATATGAAAATGGTGAAATTTGATGTAGGAAGAAAGTGTAGTGTTGGTGTCTTGCCCTCCAGACCCTCCAATCTGGTGACACACACACCACACACACACACACACTCTCTCTCTCTCTCTCTCTCTCTCTCTCTC
>JAGKTI010018441.1:0-17703 GCA_018397915.1 Birgus latro | reverse complement strand
TAGGTTAGGTTAGGTTAGGTTAGGTTAGGTTAGGTTAGGTTAGGTTATGACTGGACATGAAATTCGCTGCTTCAACCTTTTTCACAGCTGGTGCACTTAATAACCATGCATGAAAGAATTAAATTAAAAGTAGGAAATTATGATTAACACAATGTTAGGTTAGGTTAGGTTAGGACCGGACATGAAATTCACTGCTTCAACCTTTTTTCTAGCTGTTTTACTTAAGAACCATGCATGGAAAAATTAAATAGCAAGCAGGAAATTATGATTAACATTTAGGGTAATTTTTTAACACATGTACAGCATGATGAAAACAGGTTAGGCATGAAAATCTTTATGGTAACCATAGGTTAGGTTAGGTTAGGACCGGACATGAAATTAACTGCTTCAACCTTTTTTCTAGCTGTTTTACTTAAGAACCATGCATGGATAAATTAAACTGGAAGCAGGAAATTATGATTAACATTTTGGGTAACTTCTTAACACATTAACAGCATCATGAAAACAGGTTAGGCATGAAAATCTTTATGGTAACCATAGGTTAGGTTAGGTTAGGACTGGACATGAAATTCACTGCTTCAACCTTTTTTCTAGGTGTTTTACTTAAGAACCATGCATGGAAAAATTAAATAGCAAGCAGGAAATTATGATTAACATTTAGGGTAACTTCTTAACACATTAACAGCATCATGAAAACAGGTTAGGCATGAATATCATTATGGTACCCATGGGTTAGGTTAGGTTAGGACCGGACATGAAATTAACTGCTTCAACCTTTTTTCTAGCTGTTTTACTTAACCATGCATGGAAAAATTAAACAGCAAGCAGGAAATTTATGATTAACATTTTCGGTAATTTTTTAACACATGTACAACATGATGAAAACACGTTAGGCATGAAAATCTTTATGGTAATCATAGGTTAGATTAGGATAGGTTAGGTTATGACCGAACATGAAATTCACAGCCTTTCACCATTTTCATAGCTGGTGCACTTAAAAACCATGCTTGAAAAAATTAAATTGCAAGCAGGAAATTATGATTAACATTTAGGGTAATTTTTTAACACATTTACAGCATGATGAAAACAGGTTAGACATGAAAATCTTTATGGTAATCATAGGTTAGGTTAGCATAGGTTAGGTTAGGTTAGGTTAGGACTGGACTTGAAATTCATTGCCTTTCACCATTTTCATAGCTGGTGCACTTAAAAACCATGCATGAAAAAATTAAATTGAAAGCAGGAAATTATGATTAACATTTAGGGTAATTTTTTAACACATTTACAGCATGATGAAAACAGGTTAGACACGAAAATCATTATCGAAATCATCTTGCACACAGTTTATGCATGAGATTAATGATATGGAAAGAACAAAACAAGGAATTTTGATGAAGTTAGGGTATTTACAAAAAAGAAGCTGCCGTCCTGATGTATAACTCGCTCTATCATCTCAGACTTTGACACGAAGAAATTGCACCACACAACCCTCGCAATTTACAATCACCAGAACTTCTCACCAACACTTTCCACAATGTTTTTTTTTGCATAACTGGGATCACATCACTTCACTGCACTGTACATAACAGTAAATTCCCGTGTGGTCTAGTGACGAGTCCTGGAGCCTTGTGAACTCAGTAGCAGCTTTCAGCTCTGTTCCACATACCAACACACTTGCGGCACGTTGTTGTCGATACCAAATCAGCGTGGATCGGTCGATGTCTGCATACTTAGGACTAAACATCACCTTCCTCTCCACGTTTCGTTTGGTCTTCGAAGCGAAATCAGCCATGTACTGCTGTAGTTTGTCTCGGGACTTCTTGATATCAAACAAGGTGGAGCGAGGGAGATTGAATTCACAACGAATCCGTGATGTCGGCCACCCGGCGTCCATCTTCTCCAATACCCTTCCCTCTTCTTCTCCAGAGTCAGAACCACTTTCTTCCTCTTCTCAGGTGGCGGGGCCATCATCACACACATGATGAAGGTGAAGAGCAGTATCAAGCACTGTAGGAGGTAGGGTATCACCACAAAAGCAATCACTTCGGCCGCCATTGTCGGAGCTGTTCACGAGGCAGGAGCTGAGTGGGAAATGGGGACCGACAGAGAGGCGTCACGTGTGTAAACACAGCCGATCGGCGCGCGCGGGAAATTCAAACTGACGCGTTCCCACAAAAATCGAAATTTTTTCGATTTTTTTCTATTTTTTTGGCATTTTGGGGGGTGGGCAGCCCACGATATCCAAATAGTGAGGGTGTTCGAATATTGGACATCCGAATAATAGAGGGATTACTGTATATATATTTTTTTATGTGTCCGACTCTGGATATAGGCTTCACAGCCTGCTATCAAAGCCCAGCAGTCCTCCTACATACCAACACCTCTACATGTTATATGTCCAGTGTGGTCTTCTTTCACTTATTCCCATTTCTAATACATGACACTTCTTGGCATTAAAGTCCATTTTCCAAGTGTGGCTCCAGCTGTGTAGTTTGTCCAAGTCCTCTTGCAGTTCTTTACAACTATCAATACATTTAATATGTTTCATAATTTTAGCATCATCTGCAAACATACTCATGTAACTATTCAAAACCTCTGGCAAATCATTTACATATATCAGAAACATTATTGGGGTCAGGACAGAGCCCTGGGGTACTCCACTAGTCACATTTCTTCATTGTGAAACCTTGTCTCTTATTACTGTTCTCATCTGCCTTCTTATCAAATAATCTCCCATCCACTTTAATAGTTTCCCATGCACCCCTCCAAATGTCCTCAACTTCCACAATAGTCTCCTATAGGGCACCCTGTCAAATGCTTTCTTAAGATCCAGATAGACACAGTCCGCCCATCCCTCTTTCTCCTGTACAACATCTATTACCCTACTGTAGAAACTTAATAGGTTAGTAACACATGATCTTCCTTCCCTAAAACCAAACTGTCTTGGTGTTATCACTTCATTTTCTTCTAAATACTTTATCCATCTTTTTCTAATAATTTTCTCACAGATTTTACAAACAATACTAGTAAGTGACACAGGTCTATAATTAAGTGGATCCTCCTATCTCCTCCCTTAAAGATTGGCACAATACTTTCTCATTTCCAATCTTTAGGTAACTGTCCATTTTCAAGCGGTCTTAATGATGACATAAGCTGGCCACACTAACTGGTCAGCACATTCCTTCAGGATCTATCCAGCCACACCATCTTGTCCCATTGCTTTTCTCACATCCAAATCCTTCATCAGCTGTAGCACCTCATTCATGTCAACTGTAGTTTCGGCCATTCCCGTCAGCCTGGGTTCCATTTCAGGCTCCCTAAATTCGTCTTCCAAAACATAAACTGACTGCAGCTTGTTGTTCATTATTTCGCACAAGTCTTCCTCTCTTTCGTATGTTTCATCTCCATCCCTCAATCGTATTATACTGTCCTTAACTTTCATTTTGCCATTTACAAACCTATAAAATAGTTTCGGCTCTTTTTTACAGTTAGATACAATATCTTTTTCGAATTTCCTTTCCTCTTCTCTCCGTACCCTTACATATTCATTTCTTACCTGCTTGTACTCCTCCCAAGCCCTTTCACTATACCTTCTTCTCACTTTATTCTATGCAATTTTTCTTGCCTCTTGTGCCATCCTACATCGGATGTTAAACCATTCTTCCTTTCCATAGCTGCAGAAAATTTTGGAACATACTTAGTAACTCCTGTTTTATATACTTCTGTCAAAAACTTATATTTCTCATCAACATTTGTGATCATATTCATTTTCCTCCATTCTACATTTTGGAAAAAGTTCCTCAGGGAAGCAAAGTCTGCCTTCCCATAATTGTATTTATTTTCTCTGTGTTTTTCATCACTTTCTCCTTCCCTTACTCCTACCACGTCCATCTCATTTACCAGATGATCACTTTTACCAAAGGGGCATCAGTAGGTTATGTTCCTCACATCATTTGGGTCCTTTGTGAATACTAGGTTGAGCCTGGATGATTCGTCGTCACCCCTAATTCTTGTGTTTTCTTTGATCAATTGGGTTAACGTGTTTTCCATCACCAATTCCATTAATTTATTTCCCCATGATTCCTCATTGTTCCCAGTATCCATACTTTCCCAGTCAACTTCTCTACAGTTAAAATCTCCCATTAATATTATTCTATTTCTTCATTCAATTAACATTTTTAGCCTAATAATGGATTCTCTTATTAACTGTTTGTAATCTTCCTTTGTCCATGCCTTAGTTTTGGGGGCATATAAAATACTATTACATCCATTTTTTCTCCATAACTGTCCTCTATTACAACTCCCAAAAGTTCAGCCAAGGTATTTTCAATTTCTATATTCTTTGCTCTCAGGTCATTATGGGTTAATATCACTATACTTCCCCCAAACTTACCTTCTCTTTCCTTCCTCCAAATGTTATAATTGTTCCATCTAAATAATTTTGTATTGACATCTCGGGGCAATTTAGACTCTACCAAGCAAACAATTTCAGGTTTATTTTCATTTAATCTCCAATTTCCCCTTTCTTAGATATTAACTCATCTACATTACTGTACATGATACTTAGATTTGCTGCACTGTTTTTATCTTTACTCATTCTTCTCTTTTTCATATTCATATCCATCCCCTTTGTTTCCTTCACATCTAGTTCTTCACATACCACTTCCTTGCTTTCATATCCATCACTCTCCAAAAAAAACTTTTATGTTCTTCCTCTGTCCTCCTGTCATTTTTTTCCTTTCCTTGGTCCTTCAAAGATTTTAAAACTTCTCTTTCTTCTTCATTCAAATCTTTTCTTACTATAACATTGCCCATCCCTGCCTCTTTACTTAGTTTCCAGGTCATATCCTTTACTACACCTTCTGATGACATCATAACTCTAATTGGCCTTGCTTCCCCCTTCTTATATGGCCCTATCCTCCTTACCTCCTCAATTTCTTTTTCCCATTTGTTTCCTTCGGGATCGATCTTGCCCAATATTTTCCTCACCTGATTTGAGTCTCTCTCGAGTCTCACAGACCTAACTTTTTCTTCCTCCTCCCTGTTTCCAAATATTATGACACATTTGCTCCTTTCTACTGCTTCTCTCACTATATTCTCTTTTTTCTTCAATATTTTCACTACATTTTCTTCCATTTTTTCTTGTTCATTTCCATTTCTTCCTGAATAATTTCCCTTAAACTGACCACTTCTTTCTGTTCTTCTTCCACGTGTGCCCACTTTGCCTTTTGCTCTTCTAACACACTGCTTACCTTCTCTATTTTGTTACTGCTCTCTTCTAGTTTTCTCCCTAATTCAATATTTTCTCGTTTCAAATTCTCGATCTCCTGGTTCGCTGTCTCACTGGCCTGTATCAAACTCTGTATAGTATTCTCGGTATTTTTAGGCATGTTTCTTGATCCTAGATCCTCCACTTTCTTTTCTAGTTCACTAATTCTCATAATCAACATTTTGACCAAATCCATAACATTTGTTTCACTGTCAAATCCTGGAAATTCCAGTTCCCCAATGTTTACATTGATGGCCATGTTTAAGGTTGGTTGCAGTACTAAACTGAACAGCTGTTCCCAAAATTCCTTCAAAACATTCACGTATACTTACTGACAATAGTTCTTTACATTTTTGGTAGACTATAATAACTTGCAATACTTCAAATTTTGAACAAGACTGAAGGAGACAGGACAATTCCTGAAAACTACTTAAGGTTCGTTGAGGTGGTTTGAGACACATCTTCTCACTCTGGCTGCTCGTCCATGTGTGTGTGTCCGACTCTGGGCATAGGCTTCACAGCCTCCTATCAAGGCCCAGCAGTTCTCCTTCATACCATACACCTCTACATGTCACCACTTCGGCGCTAACACCCACCGTCCATATTGAATACATGCTAGGGCTGTTTCATACAGGAGTGATGTATTGGTATTAGCGGGGATAATTTTACGACATGTTGGCGGGTGTTCTGGTAGATCAGTAAAGCTTGATTTAACAAAATTCAAATCCTTAAACTGTTCCCTGCCCCAGTGAGGATTTGAACCTGAGTCCGTTAGGACTGCAAGCCACCTCTCTACCGAGAGCCACCGCCTCCCCCTGTACACTGCTAAATATTTTCCATACTCACTTCTAATTTCTCATTCTCTGGTTCCTTTTCATTTATTTCATGCTTTCTGTCCCTTATTTGTGTGTAAGTAGGTGGTATGCATGTCCGGTAGGGAGTTATTTAGGTGGTTTTCAAAGTTAGGTTGGGTAAGGGTCCACAAGTACATGTTCAGGGGGCATTTTCCCAAGTCCCGGACAAACCGAAGTCCCAGACATGCCTTTGGCTCTATTACGTTGGATCTTGGAGGGATTACTGTATTTGGTTTTACTAGCATTAAATAAGACAATGTTATTTTGTCCCTATTCAGTGATCTTAGATAAGTCTTGATTTATGGAGGTGGCTGCACTGAGCTGAGAGTTAGAGATATTAAACTTTGTGAATGGGTGTTTTAGTGTGAATGAACTGTGAAGTGTTGAGTCATCTGCATATGAATGGATGGGATTGTTGGTGACAGGTAAGAGATAATTAATATGAACTAGGAATGTGCCAGAACTGATCCTTGTGGCACACCAGTGTTAACTGAGTGGAAATTGGAATACTGTATACATCATCTAATTTTACTCTTACTTTTCTGTTGCTGAGATATGAGGAAAGTAGAGGAACAAAAGACATTAGTCCATAGCAAAGGAGTTTGGATAGCAGGGAACGGTGCCACACTCTGTTGAAAGCTTTAGAAATATCAAGGGCTACTGCTTGAGTTTCTCCATGCTGGTTAATTGGCTGATGGATGGTATGAGTCAGGAGACTGAGTACAGGTGGGTCCCTGTCTTACGAGCTACCTGTAATTGTGAGCAAGGATTCTGCTCCTTAGCCAAATTCTACTTAAATGAAGTGAAGGACTTAAGGGAAAAAATACGGTTAGGAAGCAAGGGCTCTGAGTAACCACCACCAAAACTGATTTTCTGATCATTTTAAGCTGGAACAAGGGGTTAATACAAGAGGGTAATATGCATGAAATATAAAAACAGCACTAATATAAGCTTAATAACATAAATTATAGCTCAGTAAAATAAGGATGGAGTGAAAAACCAGCCAAGTAACTTCCACCAACCACCAACACCTGTGACAGACAATTTTAAGCAAGAATTAAGGGTTAATAAACATGTAATACAAAAAACAGCATTAGAAAATGGACATCTGTGGTGCAACCCTCGTCTCAGTTCTTGTAAGCTGGGATTTGGAGGGATTTTACCTGCTTGTTAAACAGGCGGTTGTGCAAATTTCAAGACTTCATATTAGCAAATTCTTGTTAAGGGATTTCTGGTTAACTGGGACTTGCCTGTATTTCAATAGTGGATTTTTCGTGGCGAAAAGAATTTTGTCTATCACTAATTAAGTTGCTGGATTCAAGGTGTTTAACTATGTGCTTATTAATTACAGTTTCAAATACTTTAACAAGAGAAGACGTGATACCTATTGGTCTGTAATCAGGGGGGTTAGAGGAACTTTCTTTCTTTGCAACTGGGTGGATATTGACTTCTTTCCATGAATCAGGGAATGAAGAAGTATGTATTCATAGTCTGAATAATTTAGCTAGAACAGAAACAAGTTCTAGGGAGCACTTCCTCAAAACAACTGGAGGAACTCCATCTGGGCCTGGAACTTTGTTGGTTGGTAAATTGTCTAGGATGGATTTTATGTATCTAGTCTGTATTTTAACCCCTAAAAGGTGGGCAACATTACATAACGTCCGCCATTTTTGTCATAATTCATTGGTTAAATTGGGCAATATGGCAACGCTGTCCCCTACTGCCACGCCCTCTACTTGCCTAGGCCTGTAAAACACTATCCACACTCGCCCAGGTGTGCTCAGCCTTAGTATTAGCCAAGACAATGGAAGGTCGAGACAGGTCGCAGTCTCCCCAGCCTAGCATTGCCTGTGGTGATACATCCTGACTCACTCCTTCTTCATTTCTGTAACATTCGCGGCCTTTCCTCTAACTTTCGCTCTGTTGAACACCACCTCTTCTCCTCTAAACCTCACCTTCTCTTTCTCTCTCAGACTTAGCTGTCTGAGGCAACTGACAGCAAACCCTTTTCTGTATCCTCCTACTTTCTCTATTCTCATTTCAAAGCCAAAGGTGGCTGTTGCGTATATGGACGCAACGATCCATCTTGCTCTCGTGTTCCTGAACTTGATTCTTTTGAATTCTCTACTCTCTGGCTTCGGCTTTCCTGTCATTCTCTGACTAAATATATCTGTGCTGTTTACTTATCTCCTAATTCTACTGACTATCAAAAATTCTTTGACTATCTTACTTCTACGATGGAACACATTCTATCCATTTCTCCTTTCTCTGAAATCTCCATTCTAGGAGATTTCAATGTTCACCACCACCTTTGGCTCTCCTCTCCTTTCACTGATCCACCTGGTGAACAAGCCTACATCTTTTCTATCGTTAATGACCTAGAGCAGCTTGTACAGCAAGCACCCTACCCGTATCCCTGACTGCCCTGGAGAGAGTTCCAACATACTTGATCTTTCTAACAACTAATCCTTCTGCTTACACAATTAATCGTTTCTCTCCATTGGGCTCCTCCAATCATAACCTTATTACCCTAACCTGTCCTGTCGCTCCAGTATGGCCTGTGGACTCTCCAAAGAAACGCCGCCTGTGGCACTTTGGAGCTGCAGATTGGGAGGACCTCAGGCAGTACTTCTTTGATTTTCCTGGGAATGATTTTTGCTTCCATGGCCGGGAGCCATCTGTGTGCCTTACGCATTACGGAGGTTACTCTCTCAGGCATGGAAGCATACATTCCTTTCTCATATCCTTTGACTAATGCAAGAAAGCCTTGGTTTAATCACACTTGTTCTAATGCTGTCCAAACAAAGAGAGGGCCTATAAGAGCTACCGGAGCCAACCCACCCCTGAATCACATCTTTTATATATTTGTGCCCGGAATCGTGCTAAGTCTGTTCTTCGCTCTGCTAAAAATAATTTCATCCATGCTAAATGTTCTCAACTCTCCAACTCGAATTCTTCTTGCTCCTTCTGGCACCTTGCCAAAAACCTTTCTAACAACTTTACCTCATCATCCTTCCCTCCTCTTTTCTACTCTGATGGCTCTGTATTTATTTCTTCTACTGATAAAGCAGATCTATTCGCTCAGACTTTCTCCTCCAGTTCCACCTTAGGCGATTCCGGTGCTATTCCTCCATCACTTCCCCCCTCTGACTTCCTCCTGACTGACATTAAAATTTCTTCAGCTGATGTATTTTCTGCCATCACTGTCCTCAATACTAACAAGGCATATGGGCCTGATGGAGTCCTTCCTATTGTCCTCAAAAACTGTGCTTGTGAGCTTACACCCTGCCTAGGTAAACTCTTTCGCCTTTGTCTCTCAACTTGTACCTTTCCTTCTTGCTGGAAATTTGCTCTCATTCAGCCAGTCCCAAAGAAGGGTGACCATTCCCAACCCTCTAACTATCGTCCAATTGCTTTAACATCCTGTGTCTCAAAAGTTTTCGAATCAATTCTTAACAGAAAAATTTTAAAGCATCTTTCCTGTCACAACCTTCTTTCTGATCGTCAGTATGGGTTCCGTCAGGGACGCTCCACTGGCGATCTTCTCACATACCTTTCAGAATCCTGGTCATCCTCCTTTCGGGACTTTGGCGAAAGCTTTGCCATTGCACTTGACATCTCAAAGGCTTTCGATCGAGTCTGGCATAAATCTTTAATTTCCAAACTGCCCTCCTACGGTTTCTATCCTTCTATCTGTGCCTTCATCTCTAGCTTCCTTTCTGGTCGTTCTATAGCCGCTGTTGTAGACGGCCATCGTTCTTCTCCTAGACCTATCAACAGTGGTGTTCCTCAGGGCTCTGTCCTATCACCAACTCTCTTCCTTTTATTCATCAATGACCTTCTAAGCTGTACACCTAACCCTATCCACTCATATGCTGATGATTCCACCCTTCACCTTTCCATTCGGTTTCCGCAATGTCCATCTCAGCAGTTACTTCAACAAAAAAGGGATGAGGCTATGGCACACCTAATGTCTGACTTGGCTCGTATCTCTGATCGGGGTAAAAATAATCTTGTTATTTTTAATGCATCAAAAACTCAGTTCTTACACTTATCAACCTGACAAAATCTTCCTCAGGATTACCCACTAGTGTTTAATAATAAACAGTTATGTCCTGCATTATCCTTGAACATGTTTGGGGTTTCATTCTCTCGGGATTTGTCTTGGAAAGAACAAATTACATCTCTTGTGAAATCTTCTTCCACGAGATTGTGTGCGCTAAGCCGATTCCGAACTTTCTTTACCCCTGCACAGTTGTTGACCTTGTACACGGGTTTTATTCACCCCCGTTTAGAGTACAACTCTCATGTGTGGGGAGGCTTCCAACATGCAGCTCTTCTCAATAGGGTGGAGTCAAAGGCTTTTCGTCTCATTAACTCTCCTCCTCTTACTGATTCCCTTCGACCTTTGTCTCATCGCCGCACTGTTGCTTCTTTATCTCTCTTCTATTGCTACTTCAACGGTCACTGTTCCTCTGAACTGTCTGCTTGCATCCCTCCACCTCTACAACGGGCACGTAGTACCCATCTAGCAACAAACTCTCATCCCTTTTCTGTCCAACTCTCTAATGCAAGAGTTAACCGTTACTCCCAGTCCTTCATTTATGCAACTGGTCAACTCTGGAACTGTCTTCCTCTGTCTGTATTTCCTACTTCCTATGATCTCCAGTCTTTCAAACGCTGTGTGTCCAGGCATCTCGAAATGAATGGATCTTGAATTTGGCTCTCTTTTGTTTTGTTTTTGTTTTTCTGGGAAGGAACAGTATGCACGCCTGTGGCCTTTGGTTCCTTCTTCCTTTAAAAAAAAAAGAAAATCATCTGGTCTCCAAAAAGTGCGCAGTGACAAAGAACATATATAATAAATAATGCATAAATGATAAAGTTAGTGATAAAGAAAACGAGAGCGGGAAATCCCTGAGCCTTACTCATCGCGTGCCACGTGACAAGCTGCTACATGCACTACCCTGCTCCACCTCACACACTCAGCTATCACGCAGTATCACATAAGTAACACCTCTTACCATCATTTTTCATCCATTTTCATTTATTTATGCACGTATAGGCTTATTCTTTGATACCTTATTTTTCCAAAAATATGCTGCCCTACATGGGTGTATACTGGAGAAGCTGCCTGCCTTTTAGGGGTTATGTGGAGCAATTTTGGGAGTGTCAAGTTCTAGTACAGGGATGTTCTGGCTGACATCCTCTCTGGTAGAATTTCTGGCAAATGTACTGGCAAGGATATTCGCTTTACCATACAGGTCATTTGTAATGTTACTGTCTGAAAATTTTAGTAGGAGAATGAGTGATGATTTATTTAAGTTATTTTTTAAAGAATTGAGAGTTGACCAGAATATTCTATCGTCGTTACGACTGTTAAGCAGTCTTGATGCTTGGTTTGGCAGAAAGTTTGATTTAGCAAGATTTATTACTGCTTTTGCATGGTTTCTACCAATTTTAAGTTGACAGAGTGATTCAAATGTTTTTAATTTAAAGCAAGTTATACGTTAATGACTTTTGGGTCATTGCTCTGGCACATCTGCCAACAAACCATTTTGGAGAGTTTGATCTTTTGGTGAACTATTGACTTGGTATGAATAAATCCATACCAGCTAGTATTAAGTCATTATTGTGGGACTGGGTAGGACTGATATCACTAGAGAAGAAAGACTGCCATGGAATGTCAGCAAGATAATTTCTAAATCCATCCCAGTCTGCCCTATCAAAGTATAATCGGGTCACCCTGACAGGTTCAGTCTGGGGGAGCTGACTAATGAGGATTTGATGAGATTGTGATCGGAGGACCAACGTGGTGACAGCACTTCTATCCTGTATTGATCTGGATTATCTGCCAGGAATAAGGGGCAGGTTGGCACGATGGTACAGAATCAGACTTGGGACTGGGGGGGTCATGGGTTCAAGCCACATCCGGTAGCTGCCATGCCAGGAGGGGTAGCGCCCTCCTGTCCCCTAGCAGGGCTATATGATCTAATAAGGTCTAGCTCGGGGAAACATTTCCCTTTCGTCAGGAACAGATCCAAGAGATGAAAGTTGTGGTCAAGATTATCTGGTATTCTGGTTGGCTGCTTTACAAACTGTGTGCGAGTAAATGATTTGGCAAACAGCTCGCACTCCAGTCAAGCGTCGTCAGGCCTGGCAGAATGCAATAACCATTCTGCATTATGAACGTTGAAATCACCCAAAATGGTAACTTCCGTACTAAGGGCAAGGTTAAGGTCACTCAACTGTCCGGATATGGAGTCAAATACACTGGGTTCTGAAGAAGCATTGGGGAAGCGATAGACTACAGTAAGTCCTCGTATTTCAACGCTTCACTTTTCGCAATTGAAAAAAGTTTCAGACAAGTCGCAAACTTCGTCACTTTTTCCCAATTTTCGTTGCCGCTTCCAGCTGCAGCCAACACTCAGCAGACAACGCATACCGATGCTCATTTGTTGGTGGCCATCTTGTGACCATACTGCTGCCCTCTATTGATACAGCGGTGGTACTACAGACCCCTTCACCATTGTGTTATTTGTGCAGCCGAGAAGCAAAGGATTTTGCAGCTCATTGAGGAGGGGTTGACAGTCAAGCCCCTGAGATACGTCGCCTGACTGGGGCTCCTGACAGCACCATAAGGACACTCAGAAAAAACAAGGCAACTCTCAAAAAGCAGGTGAGTGCACCTAAAATAACAGTAAAGTAAATGTGTCTGTGTTTTTTTTCCCTTAATCTTTATTTGTGCCATGGTTTTTTACTGTATCAATATCCACCTAATGGAGTTAGTTTTTAGAGTTAACCAACTAAGTGTTAGTTAGAACAATTCAGGGGAAGAATATGCAGTATTGTAATGAAAATCGGTAACGTTGGTTACTATTATGTTGCATTATACTCCTAAGGAATAACAAGGAACCTCTCAAGAAACAGGTGAGTGCACGTAAAATAACAATAAAGTAAATGTGTCTGTTTTTTTTTTCCCTTAATCTTTATTTGTGACACTGTTGTTTACTATATCAATATTCACCAAAAGGAGTTTGTTTATTTTGTGTGATCAGACGCACAAGCCTAGACACAGCAGAGGTGGACGAAACGGCTGTAAGACAACACTTGACACACTATGACCTAGACTCAGGTGTGGTTGACATAACAGAGGAAGAAATGAACTCTAGTGAAGACAATGAAAGGCCAGAGCACACTGCACAGGAGATGACCACCCAGAAATTGTCCCACAGCCTGTCCACCATAACCGACATGGCAACAGCCTTCGAGACATACATCGGCAGTATGCCTGAGGCTACCCAGATCCTATCCACCTTGAATGATCTGAAGTCTCAATTGATGGCAGTCTACAACAGAAACCTACTGGAGCAGAGACAAGCCAGGATCACACGTTTTTTTAATGTGACAGAGTATGTGGCTGCTGTTATGCAAGACTCAGATGAGACAGGAGAGGAGGATGAAGGAGGAGAAGTGGACAGAGAGGAAGTGGAGTTGCTGGAGCCTGAATTCGACTTCGAGGGCTTCGGCTTAAGTGATAGGGCTTCCCCAGAGAGGCACATGTCACTCAGTAACTAGCCCAATCACCCTCAACACAACTTCTGCCACTTATGCCAATGTTTACTTTATTTCTGGTAAGGATTTTTGGTGTTGCAGCTCTTTATAACAACTCTAATGTCATTTCAGGTACATGTTTATTGTGTTATGCTGTATAAGCAACTACTAAACACTCCATATATATTTTTGGGTAGGGCCTGTTTGGTGTTATAGGACTTTGGTATGGTAAGGTAGCTGTCCCACTGGAACGCCCATCTATTTTTCCCATAGGTTCTTAACTTCACACTTCGTCGTTTCGTGTTTCGCGACGTACTGGTGGAACATCAAAACAGCGAAAAATGAGGACTTCTGTACACAGATATATTCGATAATATTTAGATGATTTAGTTTATACAGCAGCTATTCAAAATTAATTGAAGTAAAGTTTAAAACAGTATCAACTGCAAACTTAGATTTGATATAACAACTAATGCCACCCTTGTTAAAGACATTTGTGAGAAGATGGTAACCAGGAAAACAAAATGGGGATATTTTGGTAGAGGGAGAGATTTGGGGTTCTGTGAGAAAGAAGGCCAGAGGGGATACAGATTGTAGGAAAAAATGAACTGAATTCAAATTGTTAATGAGACCACGGATACTGGTGAAGAATAAGGCAGCACCTGCACTTCTCCAGTGACAAGCATGAATGGAATTTGCAACACTCGCTGCTGGCACAGTCGCTTAATAGCGACCAGGAGGACCCCGTGCTGCCAGCCCTACCCTGCTGGTGGTGGCAATCCGAGACAGGGTATCACCTTGTTTGCTGATATTAATGCAGTGGCCATTGCTATGAGGGAATGGAAATAGGTGTGATATCTTATGTGCATGTTGTGTGGTGTAGACAGTTCAAGGTAGGGGTATTTTGAGAGTATGCTGGTCTACTCTCTGTGTAAATGAAAGCACTGAAAATGTTCAGCAAAGGGGGATGCTCAGGATCAGGTCCTGAGGGCTGGTGAAATGGGAGCTCCAGCTCTCCCTGTCACCAGCTTGCCACCCTACATAGACAACTTGCACAGTCAGGAACCTACTGTTCCACTGACTCTGCTTCATATTTAGGAGACTTTCCTCCCTGGTGCATCACATCTACAGAATCTAGTTGGATTTTGGTGGTTACTAGTAATAATATATCTCCCTGTGCACCTGTAGCTGGTATATTTTCATCTGACAGACCTGAACCACTCTCAGTTTGAATACCGTTAGAGTTGCTTGTGATTCGGTGGGCCTAAGTTTCTTGATAGAGTGGTTGTATGTACTTGCAGGGAGATAGAAAGTCAATTATGGATCACTAAGCACAGCCAGAATAAAGTCGTGAGGCATAGTATCAACGAGGTGAGTTAAAGCACTTTTGGGGTACGGAGTTTTATTGTACAGTTATACTGAATAGTGATTTACAACGAACTTAGCATGACGGCCAAAAGTATCCTAATGATCCTAGTGTGGGGGCCTTCTCACCAGCCCTCTCTCCCTTTTCTGCACTGAGAGGAATCTCTCTGACATTATATACAGGTTGGAGAGGAAGTTTGGTGAGGTAGCGGTGTCTGAAAGGTATCCTGTTCACATGGACTTCCACATGTTTGAATATGTCATGAAATTCTTGGCTTGTCTGGACTACGAGGATGTTAAGGATTCTTAATGGTCTGGGGCAACAAGACTGTGTATAGACATTATGTGAATTGACATTCCTAGTGAGAAACTGTATGTCTCCATCAGTAATAAAATAATAATGCTGATTTCATGAGCGTGATGTCAGGAGAGGATGTAGAGATTGTAAGGCATGAAAGGATTGATCTTGCTGGAAAGTATGCTGAGTGTGTGTGGAGGAGTCTTATTTGGGAGACATGTTGTGTGTTGGAGGAAGCTGACTGAGCTGTTGCCTCTCCTGGTATTGAAAGGGCCCTGCCTACAGGCGTAGGAGTCCTTGTATGAAGCATGTGTTAAGAATGTAATGCTCTGTAGTTGTGAAACCTGTGTATTAAAGGAAGGGAATACTTATAGGCTCAACTGTACACAAATGATAATGATCTGATGGATGTGTTGTGTGTCCTTCAATGAGAGGTCTGGGCCATTAGGACTGTGGCTGAAGAGTTGAGACGAAGGGTAAGACATGAATGAACAGTACTGTACTGCGATGAGAAGGGGTAGACTAAGATGGTTTCGGCATGTTGAGTGGATGGAAAATGACAACTGGGTGCAGAGGGTGGGAGGTGTGACTCTCAATGACGGGCTTGAGAGACAGACCCCTAAAGTCCTGAGACGAGGTCACGGAGTGTGGCTTCAGGGATAAGGGATCGAATTGGGAGGTTGGCAGATACAAAGCAATGTGGAGCACCATCGTTATGTGACCAAAACCGATGCATGAAAGGATATTGGAGCCTGTATAGGTGAAATGAAACACAGCTTATTGGCAAGGTTGCTGTATGTTAAAAGAAGTGTCAGAGTCAAAAGAACAAACAATGATAAGTTTGAGATAAGATCAGGGGATATCAAGGGTCAGACCTGAGGCAACCTATGTTCTTAATGCAGTAACATCACTGGTAGTGATAAACGGAAGCTGTGGCTAATGACTCAAAGTTTTATAGACTGGGTCATGGTTAAATAAAACCCAATTAGTGTAAGTTAATACTAGAGAAAAATAATCAATGTCCTTTACAGAATACTGGATGGAAAATCACACACAATAATCCAACAAAAATAATCAATTTCCTTCAAAGAACAGCACTGAACAAAAAAAAAATAAAAATGGTAGTTCTTTAAAGAACAGCACTGAGAAAAAGAATATAAACAAGAGTCCTTTAAGGAACAGCACGGAGAAAAAAATAAACAAGACAGTCCTGTACGGAATGCTGAAAAAAACAATTTCAGCATGAGTGACAAGAGAAGTGTAAGGGTCAGGGACACCAACAGTGATGAGTCAGAGGTAACCATCAGGGTATATCAGGGGTCAGTCCTGGACCAATTGCTGTCCATAATGGTTATAAACAGATGCTGCTGCTGGTGAGTCATGATCATAAGGACGGGGTCAGGGTTAAGTAAAAACCCAGGTTGTGTAAAGTGAATATAAAAATAAGTCCTTTAATATATACAAATAAGAAAAGCAGACAATAAAAACAAAAATAACCAGAGACCTTTAAAGAACAGCAGTGAGAAAAACAAAATAAACGACAGTCCTTAGTGAACACTGAAAACCGCAAAGAATTCAACACCAAACACAAACAATAAAATGACCAAATACTGTATATTCATGATTACTCCTCCTCCTCATCTCCTAATACTCTATATTCTGACAAGATCACGCCTTCCTCGGTAAACGAGATCCTTCCATAATTTGCAATGACAGGTAACCCAAACACTGAATAAGGCCAGCCACGTACCACATGAACAACACACATACTGGTATGATCGTCATGCCTAATGGGAACCATATCAACACTTTGCTTATATACTTTACGATGACCCCACATCACAGCCTGAAGGAGGGGGGTTTCAAACCGTTTTAATTCGACAGCACACTTTTTGGCATCGCGCGACCACATGTTTACTCCGCCAGAACCAGTATCAAGCATCCCCACCACCTCAACTCCATTGATGCTAAACACAGTAGTTTTTACCGCAGCCATTTCTGGTAATGACATGGCATTCTCAAAAAGTACATGCATACTCTCAGGCTCTGGGTAGTTGATTATCTGACACTTATAATTTACCAGTGTATCCATATCCAGTATTGGGATATCAGTATTTTCATCGTGTATACAAACATAGGGAAATATTGTCAAAAATCCTTCATTCTCGGTTTCCACCACCACCTCTGTGTTGCCCAGACCACCAAGTGCCCACGGAACGGATTCCCATCCAGGTACTGGCTTTATCTTGCTTTCACAATACAAACCGCATTCTTTGGCAAATGAAATGGGCAACACACTGAATGGAGAGCCACTATCAAGCAGTGTCAGGTACCAGTTATGGCCAAATTTGGCCATAACCTGGGGG
>JAGKTI010018440.1:0-17703 GCA_018397915.1 Birgus latro | reverse complement strand
TATGGGGTTGAACTTCCTAACTTAGAGTCCCAATCTGGTCATTTTTCACTTTTACCAAACTTAATTACATGACACTTGTCTGCATTAAATTCCATTTGCCATTTATTGTTCTGTTCATGAAATTTACTTAGTTCTTCTTGTAGCTCTGTGCAAGCATCTATGTTAGTAATTTTCCTTTGTATTTTTGTGTCATCAGCAAACATATTTAGATAGCTTCCATTTACAATGTTAATGTCTGTGTCATTTATATATACTAAAAACATAATATGTGCCAGCACTGAGCAATGTGGAACTCCACTGGTCACTTCCCTCCATGGTGAGTAATTTCCCCTTAGTACTGTTCTCATTTCCCATTTTCTGAAAAAATCCTGCATCCAACAGTACAGGTTGCCTTGGATACCTCCTTGATGGTACAGTTTCCATAAAAGTCTTTGATGTGGTACTCTGTCAAATGGTTTCTTGAAATCTATGTAGACACTGTCCCCATCCTTCTCTTTTCTGTAATGTTTCTGTAACTGTATCATAGTTGTTCAATAGATTAGTAACACATGATTTTCCATTTCTGAAACCAAACTGCCTTTCTGTTATCATTCCGTGTTCTAGATGGTTTACCCAAACATTTCTTATGAGCTTTTCTAGTATCTTACAACACTGGTCAGTGATACTGGTCGGTAGTTGAATATCATCATCATCGTCATCATCTTCGTTTTTCGTCCTTCTGTTCCCATATTCAAACTGGGGTTGGATGTGCGATGGCTTTTCTCCACTGCTTCCTATCCTGGATTAAATCTTCTCCAATACCCAGTCTTTCCATATCTTGCATTACAACACTTTTCCAGGTCTTCTTAGGTCTTCCTGGCAGTCGACGTTCCACCACTCCCAGTTCCTCTGATATTCTCACACAGCTCCCTTCCTCACTCCTCCTCACGTGACCAAACCATCAAAGCTGCTTCTCCTCAAGATGATATCGAGATCCTTCACCGTGCATCTTCTGGCTACCTCCTCACTCAAAACTCTGTCCTCCCATCTCACTCCCGCCATGTATCTTAACATTCTACGATCAGTACTCCTCAGAACATTCATCAATCTATCTGTCAAAGCCCATGTTTCAGCACCATATATCAATACTGGTCTAATGCAGGCCTCATATATTTTGCTTCTGTATGTCATTGGTATGTGTTTGTTGACCAGTAGGCTAGCTATTTCCTTCCACTTTAACCATGCTGCCGCCACTCTTGTTCTGACTGATCTCTCCACCCCTGCTTCACAGTCCAATATATCTCCTAGATATCAGAACTGCTGCACTTCCTGTAGTGTGCCCCCATTCACCTCTAGCGCATCCTCTGCTTCATCTCCCTCCACCTCTCTTCTTGTGCAGGCTGAGGAGCGGAAATTTTGCACCCCTCTCAAATTCTGCAGACCTGAACACCTTCTATGGCACCACTTATTACACTCCGTGCACAACACTGAGATCACTCCTACTCCTCTGCCACAGCATCCACATGGCCATTTTCCTGACTGAATTCTTTCTACTGGTTTCTCGCCTGTCACCATTACCTTTGTCTTATCCATATTTATTTTCATTCTCCTCTTCTCCATTCCATTTTTCCATCTATTAAGCATTTCCACCACTTCTTCCTTAGTCTCTGCTGTTAGCACTAGGTCATCAGCATACAGCAATTCCCATGGGCCTTCCCCCCTACATTCCCATGTTGCCTCCTCCATTAATATGTTAAACAGCAATGGACTGAGTGCTGACCTTTGATGTACCCCAATTCCTGTTCCAAAATTTTCTGGTGTTCCTGCTATTGTCTTGACTTTTGATCTTGTATCAATATAGAGAGACATGACAGCTGCAATGAGTCTCTCAGGCACATTCTGTCTTCTCAAGGCCCACTCTATAACTCTCCTTGGTACTCTATCAAAAGCTTTTTCTAAGTCCACAAACACATGGTACAAGCATTTCCTCCTCTGTTGAAACTTTTCCTGCAACTGTCTCATGATGAATATTGCATCTATTGTGGATTTACCTGCGCAAAATCCAAACTGTCGGTTATCTGTCTTCACTATCTGCTTCAGTCTTCCTTCCAGCACCTTTTCGAATATCTTCATTCCATGCTTCAACAGTCTGACTCCTCGGTCGGTAGTTGAATAGATTCTGTCTGTTCCCTCTCTTGAATTGGAAACAATGTTTGCTTTCTTCCAAATATCAGGTAGTTTATCTTGACCTAAGGATTCTTTGAATATTAAATATAATGGTCTGCTTAACTCTTCAGCGCATTCATATAGCACCCTTCCTGAAATCTCATCGGGACCATGTGCCTTTCCTTTGTGAAATTTATTTAACTCTTCTTGTACTTCCTTTTCTGATATTTGTATATCTGAAAATATGTGTGGGCATGCATGTTCCATATCATCTGTCTGTAAAAACTGATTGAAAGTTTTTATGTAGTGCTTCACAAATATCTTTCTCTTGTGTATAGATGATCCCCTTGTCCGTAATGGACTGTATTTTATCTTTCACACTGGTTTTGCTTTGGATGTAGCTGTAAATAGCATAGGCTGATCACTACTTTTACCTATAATGTCTTCCTCAAACTGTCTTTGAGCCTCCCTCCTTATCCTTGTATAATAATTTCTTACCTGTTTATAGTTGTTATATGCCCTCTCACTATTGTGTCTTCTGTATCTGTTCCACAGCAAATCTTTTTTTTCCTTTGATTTTTTTACATTCTGTATTAAACCATTTCTTTATTTTCATTTCTGCTTCTTTGTGCTGCTTGATGTAATTTGGACTCCTATTTTATAAAATTCACAGAATTTTTTATAATTACATCATTTAAATCTTGTCCTCTAAGCTCCTTATCCCAATCTGTTTCTAAGAAGCACTTCTTCAGGTCACTATAGTTGCCCTTTTCATTTTAGAACTCTCATTACTGGTAACTATGTAATATGCAATCCCAATATTGCAATTATATTGTCAATATCATTTTCTTGCCTAGTAAATATAAGATCTTGTACTGATGGATCATCAAGTCCTCTATTTCTGGTATTTTCCTTCACATGCTGTGTTAGGAAAGACTCTTACACAAGATCCAGGAGCTTTTGATCCCAACAGCTTTCATTGCTTCTTACATCTAGAGTATTCCAATTTATATTTGTACTGATATCTCCAGTTAATATAATTCTTTCAGATTTCTCTTCCATTTCATATAGTAATGTTCTTAAACTCTGAATTGTACTTTCTGCCAGGTCTTCATATTCGCTGTCTTCCCAGGTGTTTGTTTTGGGTGGCATGTATAAATTTGCGACAGTTACTTTCTATTCAGATGTGTTAATTTCTAATGCAATCAGTTCTATGTGTGAGGTTATATCTAGTTCTATTTCTTTAATTGTAGATTTTTCTTTGTTAAGATTATAATTCCTCCTCCTTTTCTTTAATTTCTGTCTCTTCTCCATATATTGTATTTTTCTAAGTTTAGGGTATCATTTGATTTCTTTGGGTTAATTTTGTTCCAGTTAGGCAAATAATATGTGGTTCATTTTCTTTGGTATAGTCTTTAATTTATAATTTAGAGACCATTCCATCAACATTTGAGTACATCAACTTAATCATCTTGTTTACATACTTGTTATAGCTTGAGTCTACTACCTTCCTTCTTTTCATTACCAGTTGGTTATGTACCACTTTCGTACCTACAATCCGGTTACTTTGTAAAAAAAAAAAATGTACTGTCTTCCTCTGATCTTTCCTCATTTTTTGGTTTTGCTTCCTCTCTCTTCTCCTTTAGTATTCCCAATTCCTTTTGAGTCAGGCATCTTTTTATCCATACTTTTGTAAATTTCTCTTTTTATATGAGTTTGTTTGCATTTTTTAGTACAGTATTTCTTCCACGGTGTTCACACTCTGGAAGGTTACTTTCAGGGGCCTTGACTTGTTTCTCTCATATTTCTCTAGCCTTTTATGTTCCTCTATGTCTTCATCACAGATTTTCTCAGATACTTCCTTCAATATGTTCATTATATTTGCCATCTCCTTTTTATCTTTCCTAATTTTGTTTCTTATTTCTTCATCATGTATACCAGTAATTACTATAGATTTGTCGACATCTGCTGAATCTTTGACCAGTTTTGAGTTGTTTTTTATTATTTCTTTCATTCCCTTTCTAATGGTTTTTTTCTTCAACTTTTGTGCGTGTGTATGCGGATGAATGTTCCGAAAAGCTTCTCCCCCTTTATTTGTCTGCGTTTTTTCCCCTTCTCTTGTAACAACTGCATTACATGCTTCAAAATTCCTTGTGGTGTTAATCTTGTCATATCGTTGAAGGTTTGTATACTCTTTTCATTCTAACTTGGCCTAAAATTGCCATCTCTCCATCATGAAGGATCAGTTATAAGAATACATTTGTTCTAAAATATGATGCCAGTCATGAAGAAGTGGTATGGAGAGGTTGTATATATGTAGTCTTTATCTGTAACTGAGCTGTGTGAAATAAGCTGCAAAAGGATGAAAATCTGGGCCAAGTTAAAGAAAAACATATAGGATATGGCAGTAAAATTATGACTGATAGTGCATTTTTTAACTGTAAGATTGATAGCATAATTGAAGTCAGTGGTTAGTAAAAATAAGGTAATTATCTCCCCCCCCCCCCACTTTAACAAATGGATCCACCCCCTAGGAAAATGGACTGCTGGAAAAGAGGAACTTCAGCCTGCAGTCCACTGGGTTCATGCCCAGTGGAGGCAGCAGGCTATCACAACAGCAATAGCGACAACTGCTGCCTGGTTATACACCTCTTATTCTCTGCATCACACACACTTTCATTGGCTATAATAGCATTTTGTACCTCCCAGCCCCAAACCTGTGACATTGTTCTTGTGTATTTGTTAATCACTTTTGGTCTGAAATTGGTATTTATGATAATGGTTCTTAGTACTGAACTGAGGTAATTATATAAATCATATGGAGATAAATCATATGGTGGTAAGTATGTTTAAAAATTCCACCCCTAGTTAATGAGGGATGCAACTAACCTCCTGCTGTTTGGAGTCTCCTACACTGAATAAAATCATCTGAAGGCAGAATAAATAAATAGGTAAATAAATAAAATAAATAAAGTATGTTCCACTTACACCTTGGTGAAGGTATAGTGATGGAGAGGGACGCCTTCATGTAGTGGCATCGATACAACCAGGCGGCTCAACTGCCTGTTTAGCAAATGTCCCTCAACTCCTTCCCTATCCACCAAAAGGAGGATGTGGACTGAAGAAGGGCAATACCCGCCACGTCCCATCGACGTATATACACGTCCGAATGTTTTGTCTCTCAGTCCCGCTGACATTTATAAACGTCTTGCAATTGCTAGGTCCGTCATTTGCACATTTTTCAAGTTTCGCAAGTGATTTTTGGTAGGCATACGTGGGAGACCTTCTTCTACCCGCTGCCAGGTGGCAACACTGCCTGGCCCTGCGTAACCCCCCCCCACACACACACACCATTTTCTCAGCAACTTACAGTGACCTGGCCAGTAAAGACACATCACGCCATGGTCTTTCTGACGATGAAATTCAAAGTGAAAGTGATTCCCGATGTGAAGGACAAAGATTACATGGTGCCAGAGGAAGCAACGAGCAGAAGTGATGAAGAGGTAACGTCGCCAAGGAAGGTGCAGTATGTTGATGTATTTGGTGTGTGAAACAATGCTTATGTCGCCTATATTATTGTGTGAAAACCAATATACTCTTGTACTACATATAAATTTGTAACAAATAAATAAATATCTACCTTTTGTGAGTGGTTTGGAATAGTTACCCCTCCTATAGAAAACGTCTTCTCTGGAGCTTGGCTCCAGAGAAAACAGTACCAGATGAGGGGAGGGTCACCAGTACAGGGCACTTCTAAGCTCAGGTGAGCACTCTCTCTCTGAATTTTCAATGTTTCTCATAAAAAGCGGAAGTTTTAGCCCCCCCAAAAAAAACTTAGAAAATCTGCTGCGATGAGGGGGGGGGGTCATTGGTGAAAAATCTGCCGGGATGCGGCAGGCCGGTAGTCCACTTGGTTCACAACATCAACAACTACTACAAATAATAATGATAGTAATAATAATAATAATATCTGTAATCATCATCATCATCACCATAAATAATAATAATAGTGATCGGAACAGTAATAACAACAACAATTACAATAATAATAGTAATAAAAATATAAATTATAGTAATAATAATAATAATGATAAGAAGAAGATGTAGAAGAATATGAGAGAGAGAGAGAGAGAGAGAGAATCAACACCTTCAGCCCGAGTCTCATCTACTTTTTTTTTTTTTTTTTTACATTCTCTTCAGCTCACGTCAAAATTTTCACTTTACATATTTCCTTCAGTAAATTATTCATGATTATACGAACTGAGTGAGTGAGAGTATTCATTAACGCATTCACTGTTAGAGGCTTTGCATAATTTGAATAACAACATTTCGTGGGCAAGTAAGATGAAAATTTGTTCGTGATGGTGATGAGTAGAGGTGATGGTGAGGTATTAATGGGAATTGGGATGATGATGATGAACAGGATGTCAGTGTTGATACAGAACGCATTATCATCGCTGTCAATGTGGGTGATAGCAAGCCTAACCACTGATACGCTATTGGATCCTTATCTCCGTAGTGTTGCAGACAATCGAAGCTCCCAGGCCAGCTTGTGGCATCAGGGGCTCGTTGCAGCACTTCTTTAGCAATTTATTTTGTGCGTTATATCTCTGTAACCACTTGTAGTACTGGCAGTGTTACTGAAATCTCTCTCTCTCTCTCTCCCTCTCTATTTGTGTATCTATCTATTTGTCTATATCTGTTTATGTATATCTGTCTATCTATAGCCAGACACCTTAATCCCATAAGAAGTGCCCACAAACATATAGGCCCAATACATCTCAAACACACACACACACACACACACACACACACACTCGCCGGCTTAGTGGTAACACTCTCGCCTAGCATCTGCTAAGACGGGGGTTCGCGCCGTGCTCGGGATGTAAAAAGTTTCACTGACGAAGCGAGTGGTCACTGTCCTCCTTCAGCAAGAGGACAGGTGTGTACGTGTGTGAAGGTCAAGACTTTGCTCTTAGATTGGGCTATAATTATGAGCTCTCAGCTCTCTTCCAGGAGGGTAAAATGCTGATGATCACAGCCATCACATGATCCTGACTGACCCAGTGAATTACACACACACACACACACACACACACACACAAAAAGGCTAAGGAAATACGAGAGAAACAAATCAAGGCCCCTGAAAGTAACCTTCCAGGGTGTAAACACTGTGGAGGAAATACTGAAAAATGCAAACAAACTTATGGAAAAAGAGGATTTCAAAAATGTATGGATAAAAAAATGCCTAACTCAAGAGGAACTGGGATTACTAAATGAGAAGAGAGAGGAGGCAAAGCCAAAGAACGAGGGAAGATCAGAGGAAGAGAAGAACACATTTTTTTACAAAGTAATAGGATTGCAGTTATGAAAGTGGTTCATAAACAGGAGGGAATAGAAAGGAGGAAGGTAGTAGACCCAAATCCTGACAAGTATGTAAACAAGATGATGAAGTTGATGTACTCTAATGTAGATGGAATGATATCTAAATTACTAGAGATGAATGATTATATTAAAGAAAAGGAACCACATATTGTTTGCCTAACTGAAACAAAATTAACATCAAGGATATCAAATGACACCCTAAACATAGAGGAATACAATATATGGAGAAGAGATGGGAGCTTAAAAAAAGGAGGAGGAATTATAATATTAACAAAGAAAAATCTGCAAGTCAAAGAAACAGAACTAGATATACCCTCACAGGCAGAACTGATAGCAGTAGAAATTAGTACATCGGAAGGGAAATTAATTGTGGCAAATTTATACATGCCTCCTAAATCAAACATTTGGGAGAAAGGCGAATATGAAGAACTGGCAGAGAGTACAATTCAAAGTTTAAGAATGGAGGAGAAATCAGAAAGAATTGTACTATCTGGAGATTTCAGTACAAATATAAATTGGAATACTCTAGAAATAAGAAGCCAGGAAAGCTGTTAGGACCAAAAGCTCCTGGACCTTGTGCAGGAGTTTTTCCTAACACAACATGTAAAAGAAAGTACCAGAAAAAGAGGACTTGATGTACCATCAGTACTAGCTCTTATATTTACTAGGCAAGAAAATGATATTGACAGTATTATGTATCACCCTCCATTTGGCAAAAGCGACCATGCAGTACTAAATTGCAACTTCATGTTTGCATATGACATAGTTAACAACAATGAAAGTTACAAAAAGAGCCTTAACTACAAAAAGGGCAATTATCATGACCTAAAGAAATACTTCTTAGAAATAGATTGGGAAAGAGAGCTTAGAGGACAAGATTTAAATACTATATATAGAAAATTCTGTGAACTTTATGAAATAGGAGTCCAAAATTACATCCCTCAGCACAAAGAAAGAGAAATGAAAATAAACAAATTGTTTAGGGAATGTAAAAAATCAAAAGAAAAAAGGGACTTGTTATGGATTAGATACAGAAGACACAATAGTGAGAGAGCATGTAACAACTATAATCAGGTAAGAAATGAATACACAAGAATAAGGAGAGAAGCCCAAAAACAGTTTGAGGAGGACATCACTAACAAAGTAGTGATCAACCAAAGCTATTTTACAGCTACGTCCGAAGCAAAACCAAAGTAAAAGATAAAATGCAATCCATTATGGATGAAGGGATCTTATATACACAAGAGAAAGATATTTGTGAAGTACTAAATAAGAATTTCCAATCAATTTTTACAGAAAATAATTTTTGAGAGGGATGATATGGAACATGCATGCCCAGACATAGTACCAGATATACAAATATCAGAAAAAGAAATACAGGAAGAGTTAAGTAAATTAGACAAAGGAAAAGCAAATGGTCCAGACAAAATTTCATGTTGGGTGCTACATGAATGTGCAAAGGAGTTAAGTAGACCAATATCGTTAATATTCAAGGAATCCTTGGGATCAAGGTAAATTAACAGATATTTGGAAGAAAGCAAACATTGTCCCCTTATTCAGGAAAGGGAATAGATAAAATCCACTCAACTACCGACCAGTATCACTAACCAATGTTGTAAGTAAGATACTGGAAAGCTAATAAGAAAAGTTTGGGTAAACAATCTAGAAGAACACAATATGATAACAGAAATGCAATTTGATTTCAGAAAGGGAAAATCATGTGTTACTAATTTATTAAGCTACTATGACAGAGTTGCAGAAACACTACAGAAAAGAGAAGGATGGGTGGACAGTATCTATCTAGATTTCAAGAAACCATTTGACAGAGTACCGCACCAAAGACTTTTATGGAAGCTGTACCATCAAGGAGGAATCCGAGGCAAACTGTACTGTTGGATGCAAGATTTTCTCAGAAAAAGGGAAATGAGAGCAGTACTATGGGGAAATTACTCATCATGGAGGGAAGTCACTAGTGGCATTCCACAGGGCTCAGTTCTGGCACCAATTATGTTTTTAGTGTATATAAATGCCATAGATAATAATATTGGAAAGAAAGCTATCTAAATATGTTTGCCAATGATGCAAAAATACAAAGGAGAATTACTAACATAGACTTTTGTAAAGAGCTACAAGAAAAATTAAATAAACTTCATGAATGGAGTAATACATGGCAGATGGAATTCAATGTGGACAAGTGTCATGTAATCAAATCTGGTTAAAGTGGGAAAAGACCAGATTGGGATTATAACTTAGGAAGTAAAACCCTACACACATCAGAAAGAGAGAAGGACTTAGGTGTGATTATCAATAACAGACCAACTCCGGCAGACCACATGAATGAAAAGGTACGGAACATGTATACACTGCTTGCAAATATGAGAATAGCATTCACATACATTAATGAAGACATGCTGAGGAAGATAATAACATCTTTCATCAGACCAACCCTGGAGTATGCATCAGTAGTCTGGAATCCTCATCTCAAGAAACACATAGATAAGATTGAAAAAGTTCAAAGGGGTGTTACAAGATGGGTACCAAGCCTAAGGGATCTAAGCTATGAAGAAAGATTAGAAAAACTGAATCTGCCAACACTAGAGTAGAAAAAGAGGAGACATGATTATTCTATATAAATGCATATCAGGGAAAGAGAAAATAGACATAAATGAATATATAACCTATGGGGAAGCATCAGCAAGGGGACACTGCAAAAAACTGCATAAAAAGAGAGGTGATAAAGAGGTAAGGAGTTTCCCAAGTAAGGCAATTTCTCACTGGAATGCACTACCGAATGAAATAGTGTGTCAAAACAATTCATAAATTCAAGGAGATGTATGATAAAAATGGTTTAAGACATGAGACAATACAAGCTTGACTCATTCCTGTAAAGATACAATTAGGTAAGAACAATTAGTTAAGGTAAGAACACACAGCAAACTCCATCTTTTCTTGCAGGTTGAAGGATGAAGACGCCTAGCTCAGGGAAAGACATCACAGGGCCATGGCTGGAGTACATACTGGGAGAACACCTGGACAAGCCATCTGCCTCACTCAAGGTTGTCAGCTTCACTGTGGGCCCAGGTTAGTTCTTCTAGGTCATTTTTAGCCACTTGAAGATGATGAGTCATACTGTTAATACTGCTACTACCAGCACTACTATACTACTACTGCTACTTCTACTGGTACTAGTACTAGCCAATAAATAATAAATAGTAGTAGTTATAATAAAAATAATAATAATAGTAATACAGTAATAATTAAAATAATAATAATAATTATTATTATTTTTATTTTTATCATTACTACTGCTACTATCATTAGTACCATATTAGTATCAGTGTCTCAAAGCTGTGTCAAAGCCTAATGAGATTTTTCTAAGCATGCCATTGATACTTCAATGAATGATAAGATCCTTAACCTTGCTTCATTGCTTAAAACCCAGTCATGCAAAGAATTAGTGACTGCAACTTAAATGTCTTTGCCTTTCAGGAGCAGACCCGGGTGATGCATACAACTCTGAGCTGGTGAAGGTGAATGCAGAAGTGGCAGAGAGAGAGGACGACAATTCGCCTGTCCCTCAGCAGACCACGACCTTCAGCATGATAGCCAAGTTCCTGAGTCTTGACCCCATGATCCGCGAGATGAACCGGAAGATGCAGACAGACCAGCGGGAGTACGTGGTCTATAAGGAGCTCATGGGGAACTTTAATACGCTTCTAGTCTCCAAGGTTCCTGAAGAGCCAAAGGTCTCTATACCAAAGCTGATCTATGGGAAGCTTTCAGCAAAGGAGTATGTATTAGTTTTGGAGAACATAAAGACTAAAGGATAAGCGTAAAGGTCTGGACGGGCCCCATCTTCTCGCAGCCACTGACAGCATCGCAAGGGCCCACGCATTGTCCTACGTGTACAACAAGTCCCATGATATAAAAAAGGAACATTCGTGTATTGCAACAACATCGAAAACCCTAAGCACCCTTGTACCTATGATAATGGCAATGTTAGATTGTCTAGTAAGTTTCCTCAAGAGTTCTAAGGAGACTGAAGCCTTGGGTCAAAAAATCGCCAGTGTCAAATCTACTTTGTTGCAAAAATGCTTAAGTTTCTTAACGAGTGAATCTCCTGTTACTTGCTTAGTCCACGGAGACTTATGGAATAACAACCTAATGTACAAACACAAGGACACTGAAGATGGGACTGAGGGTGAGATAGAAGAATTGATGCTGATAGACTGGGGACAGTGTTCGTTTGGCAGCCCCCTCTATGACTTGCAGTACCTCATCTACACCTCCACCACTAGGCAGGTCAGACAGGCACATTTGGATGAGGTCCTACGCCACTACCACTCCACGTTCATGAGACTCGTTACCTTAACTGATGCCCCTCCAAGTAACTGGGATTATGACCAATTTACAGCCAAGTGGAAGGAGTCTAGAGCTGTGGGGTTCCTATTTCCATTTGCGCTTACTCTAGGAACACTGAACACTGCTAACTCAGCCAACATGAAGCCAGAACCTTCTGTGCTGGACAGACCCTACCTGGCCCCAGTCAAGGCCTTGGTGAATGGCATGAAAAGTGGATTGGCCAAAGTGATGGTGCCCATGACCTTATCCTCAGCGGGAAGGTCCATGGTCGAGGGTATGCTCAAGCGGGTCATGAAGCCAGTCGTTGATGAGCTAAAGTCTGGGAAGAACCAAGTGCTGAACACAAGACTTCTTGACCTGGTGTATGAAGCGGATGAGGATGGGTTGTTTGTTGTGTAACCTTCACCAAGAGATGCCTGCCTTGATATATGCAAAAATTATCAGGTAGTAGCAGCAACCCCAGGCTCATCTGAATGTAAACCCAGTGGACAGCAGGCTGAGTTTTCTTCTACAGACCATCACTTTTATTTAGATAGGGAAGTAACTGAGAGGCGTTTATATACCTAGATACTTAAGCTCCCTCGCTATATCAGTGCCACCACATGAAGGGGTCTGTCTCCGCATTCTTATCATCAGCCATTAACATAAATTGAGTAAAGTGTTGTTGTAGGATCATGAAACCAATCGTCATTGAGCTGAAGTAAAAAAAAAACAAATAGTACTGTTAATTTTGCAATACAGTATATGCAGTGGTCATGATATATGCCAACAAGTTTGCTAATTTGTCATATATTAGGCACCCAAAATTATGAAGTAGACCAGGAGAGGAAAAAATCATGATGTGAATCCGTGTGAAGTGAGAGAGAGAGAGAATAAAATAAATACGACAAAAATTTTTACACCACACAACGGACGTCCATTTCTGTACTGAAAATGTTGCAGCTCTCTCTTTCTCTCTCTCTCTCTCTCTCTCTTCTTACCTAATTGTATCTTTACAGGAATGAGTCAAGCTTGTACAGTACATCCTTCAACTTTGCGAATTTCAACTTTGCGATTCACCAATTTTGCGAGGTAGTTCCAAAAGTCATGTACTTTTTAACATTTATGAACTTTGCGAGCGATCACACACTTTGCGAGGTCAAGTGGTGGGAGAGTCGTCTTCCCACGCTACTTTGCCACGCGGAGTAGTGACGTCGTGGTTCACTGGGCGTACTGTGCCTCCTAGTTCAGTGTTCTGCCGCCCCGCAATGTTTGTTTGCACCTGTTTCCAACCAAGGTCACTGACCCTCACATCCATGCCGAGAATTAACGATGCATAACTTGGCCAATATCCTCGCCGTCATTGACCAGCTGAAAGAAACCATCGTGAGCAACGAATGTGACCAATTTAGGGCTCAGGAAGCATGTCACGGTGTTGACAGGGCCCTTCGCTTTTAGGCTGACCTCCACAGAGATGGGGTTAACAAGAGGAAGCAGTCTCTAATCACAAAATTCATGAGAACCCCAAGCCACCCTGCCCCATCGACCAGCCGCCCTGCCACCCCTCCCCAAGCAGCCAGCGATCCTAGCATCCCTAACCTTTTTGATTCTGATGACTCCAGTGATGATTCTGTCTTCAAGGGTTTCATGAGAGAGGCGAAAAAGCACAGCAAGATGTGGAAATATCTGTCGACAGTGATAGTGATGACGTAGGCCCCGCGGGGCCACAGTAGTTGCACCCAAGCCTTGCCCCGCCACCAGTCCCATACACCACGCCAGTCTTCACGTCAGTGTAAATGCATTTTTTTTCTTTTTTATGTTTCTTACCTATGATGTTTTCATATTAATATTACTGTACAATACATCAGTTCATGTTTGTTTCATTTATCATCATAAAATTAAGAGGTAGAGTCGAGAGAAAGAGTAGGAAAAAGTGCTTACCTTGGGGTGATGTCGACCAATTTACCTTTATTTCATATATTTAATTGTTTCAATTTTGCGAATTTTGATTTTGCGAGGGTTTTTGTCGACCATATTCTCGCAAAATTGGAGGAAGCACTGTACTGTCCAGTGTTTTAAACCATATTTAGCATACATATGCTTAAATTTGTTAATAGTTTTGGCACACACCATTTCATTCGGTAGTGCATTCCATTGATCAATTGTCCTATTTGGGAAACTTAATTTCCTTACATCTTTATCAATACTTTTTTTATGTAGTTTTTTGCAGTGTCCTCTTGCTGATGCCTCCCCGTAGGTTATATATTCATTTATGTTTATTTTCTCTCTCCCTGAGATGCATTTATATAGCATAATCATGTCTCCTCTTTTCCTTCTCTCCTGTAGTGTTGGTAGATACAGTTTTTCTAGTCTTTCTTCATAGCTGAGAATCCTCAAGCTTGGTACCCATCCTGTTGCTGCCCTTTGTACTTTTTCAGTCTTATCTATGTATATTTTTTGAGATGAGGATTACAGACTACTGATGCATACTCCAGGGTTGGTCTGAGAATAATGTTATTATTTTTCTTAGCAGTCTTCATTTATAAGTGTGAATGCTATTCTCTTATTAGTAAGCAGTGTATACATGTTCCATACCATCTCATTGATGTGATCAGCTGGAGATAGTCTGTTATTGATAATCACTCCTAGGTCCTTCTCTCTTTCTTAGATGTGCAGGGTGTGTGTTTTGTATGTGTGTGTGTGTGTGTTTAACAAAGCTTTATGTGAAATGTAACGTAACTATTAATAATCAATGTCTGAGTCCTTTACTACGTTTTCATGTTACCCACCTATGTCTTTCCTTCGGCTTTTGTCATATGCATTTTACTATGGCATAGCACTGGAGAGGGACGCCTTCACGTGGTGGCACCGATATAACTGGGTGGTTCCACTGTCCGGTTTTACAAATGTCCGTCAGTCCTCCCTAACTCCCAAAAGGAGGAGAATGGACTGCAGAAGGGCAATTTAAGCCAGTTGTCCTCCGGATTCACAATCAACAACTTTAAGTACTACTGCTACTACAGTACTGCTCCTCTACTACAACAAATAATAATAGTAACAATAATAATAGTAGCAGTAGTAGTAGTAGTAGTAGTAGTAGTAATAATAATAATAATAATAATAATAATAATAATAATAATAATAATAATAATAATAATAATAATAATACCTATAATAATAATAATCATCACCATAAATAATAATAGTGATAGGAACAGTAATAACAATGATGTCAACAATAATAATAACAACAGTAATAATAAAAATAATAAAATATCTAAGAAGACGACGTAGAAGAATACGAGAGAGAGAGAGAGAATCAACCCCTTCAGCCCAAGTCTCATCTACATTTTTTTTTTTTTTTGCCATTCTGTTAAGCTCACATCAAAATTTTCACTTTACATATTTCCTTCATTAAATTATTCATGATAATACTGTTATGGGGCATGTTTAAAGGATGACTGCTCGCTCCTTACACTCAGCACCTAGAGCGGGGTCCTCTTTCTAGACCGGGTTAGGTATACTTAGGGGAACTTAGAGGAACAGGGCATAAAAACACCAGGAAACGAACCTTACACATATACAGTATTACCTTAATTCTTGACACTAGACACAATATAATACAGTGACACACAATACACAAGAAATGGTTCAATATTATGGACAGGGCCGAGGGACACTGGAGCAGATGATGTAGCCATGGGTTGCTTCTGAGGTAGGCCTGGCATCTGGAGGTCCCGGGGGGTGGAGGCGGCCTTCGTCAGGAGTCCGGCCAAGGCTGGGTCGTCTGGGGCCGGGCTGCTGTTGGGTCGTCCGGGAGTGTTTGGTGGGGCGGCGTGGTAAGGAGCCCCATTACTGGGGCCCTGAGGGTCGAGCCTAAGGGCTGGGCCCGAACAGAGAGAGCAGGTGCACCCATTGGTGCCCGCTCTGCCGTGCTAGTTGTCGTCGGGTGGGGCGGGGGAGGTACGCCCCGGGGTCCTGGGGATGTCCTGGCTGGTCCGAGGGCTGTGGTCTTTCATCGGCTGGGCCTCTGTCAGGGATGATCTGCAGTGTCCTGCTGGTGCAGAGTCCGTCAGGGCTGGGGACTGTCAGGGAGCCGGTTGCAGGGCACAAACCCCAGGTATCAGGGGGCCTCTCCAGACCTCCTTCAGTTGCTTCTCCTCTGGCAAGGTGTTGCTGGACAGGGAAGGGGCGAGGAAACCCGCTCCGCCACAGGTCTAGATGGGCAAGCCAAGGTAATCCTCAGGAGGGGAAGGCACTGAGGTAGTGGGCGAGGGGCGGCATGTAGCCATTCCCTCCTTGGCGCTGCTGATGGCCGTCACCAAGTCCCCTAGGACATGGAGCTCAGAGCAGCTGGTGGCCGCCGCCTCCTTCGTGCGGCTGGTGGCCGTCACTGAGGGCCCGTACGCCTGGCTGGTGGTGGGCAGAGTGCGGCTGGTGGCCGTCACACTCCTACTGGTGCAGCTGCTGGCCATCACCAAAGAGCCGTGCTCCACGAGGACTACACCCCGGGTGCGGCTGGTGGCCATCACGGGGGTGCAGGTGCAGCTAGTGGCCGTCACCGAGGTGCAGCTAGTGGCTGTCACTGAGGTCCTACTTCCCTTAGGGACCGCAGGGGTGATGCAGCTGGTGGCCGTCACCTCCTTGCAGGTGCGGCTAGTGGCCGTCACCCAAGTCAGGTCCCTTCTGCAGGAGTCAGACGAGATGTGGCTAGTGGCTGTCACCGGAGTCCTCTTTCCTGGAGGGTATTAACTCTGAGAGTGGCTGGTGGCTGTCTCTCCCTGTGTGCAGCTGGTGGCCGTCACTCGGTATGACTGAGGGAGAGAAGCAGCAAATGAGCGGCTGGTGGCCATCTCGGGGATGCTGTCTGGGGCTAAGGAGTTAGCCCCACCCTGAACCTAGCGAGGGCTGGTCTGGCTGCGGTGTAATGTGTCGTGACTGCTACCTCCCAGGTGAGGCACCTGAGCTCGAGAGGGGCGTAGGGCAAAGGTAGAGGTAGAACCGTCTCGCGCTGAACCTGCGCTCACTGTTGTAGCCTCTTGGTTGTCTTCTCCTAGGGTGGGGGTCATACCTGGGTGGAATGTCTCGGCGGTGTGTATTTCAAATACTAACTGAGTGAGAGAGAGTATTCATTAACACATTCACTGTTAGAGGCTTTGCATACTTTGAATAACAGCAACTCGTCGGTGCGTAAGATGAAAATTTGTTCATGATGATGATGATGATGATGGTGATCAATTGAGGTGATGGTGGGGTACTGATGGGAATTGGGGTGATGATGGTGATGATGATGGTAATGATGATGTTGATGATTGTGAGGTATCAGTGGGAATACTGTGGTGATGATGGTGAGGTATTAGTGGGAACGGGCGATGATGATGAGGAAGAAGATGGTGATGATGATGATGACGACGATGATGATGATGATTGTGAGATGTTAGAAGCAACTGGATGATGATGGTGATGAAGATGATGATGATGGTGATGATTGTGAGATGATAGTAGGAACTGGGTGATGATGATAATGATGATGATGGTGATGATGATGATGACGACGACGACAAACAGGATGCCAGTGCTGATACAGTACGCATTATCATCCCTGTAATCGTGGGTGATAGCAAGCCTAACCACTTAAACGCTATCAGATCCTCATCTCCATATTGCTGCAGGCAGTTGAAGCTCACAAGCCAGCTTGCGGCATCAGGGGCTCGTTGCAGTTCTTCTTTAGCGATTTATTTTGTGCGTTATATCTTGGTACCGGCTTGTAGTACCGGCAGAGTTATTGAAAACTCTCTCCTTCAGCAAAAGGATGGGTGTGTGGGTGTGAAG
>JAGKTI010018439.1:0-17703 GCA_018397915.1 Birgus latro | reverse complement strand
GGGTATCACCACAAAAGCAATCACTTCGGCCGCCATTTTCGGAGTTGTTCACGAGGGAGGAGGGGAGTGGGTAATGGCGACCGATAGTGCCGTCACGAGTGTAATCAGAGGGGATCGGCGCGCGGGGGAAATTCAAACTGACGCGGTCCAAAAAAATCGAAAATTAATCGATTTTTTTCGGATTTTTTTTCATTTTGGGGGTTGGGCAGCCCAGAATGTCCGGTTAGTGAGTATGTCCGGTTATTGGACGTCCGGATATTAGAGGGATTACTATACATTTTTTTTTTAATGCAAGGAAGAAGGAACCAAAGGCCGCAGGCCCACAAACTGTTCCCTCCAAGAACAAACAAAAACAATACAAAAAGAGAGCCAAATTCAAGATTCATTGTTCATTTCGAGATGCCTGGACAAACTGCGTTTGAAGGACTGGAGGTCATAGGAAGTAGGAAATACAGACTGAGGAAGACAGTTCCAGAGCTTACCGGTTGCATAAATGAAGGACTGGGAATAACGGTTAACTCTTGCATTAAAGAGCTGGACAGAAAAGGGATGAGAGGTTGTTGCTAGACGGGTGCTACGTGCCTGTCATAGAGGTGGAGGGATGCAAGCAGACAGTTCAGAGGAACAGTAGCCATTGACGTAGCGGAGATAAAGATGCAACTGAAATACAGGAGTTAAGGGTTGGAGCCACAAACAACACGACGGCCGGAGCAGATGACACCAGCACCCCCAACCCCCCCAGTACCACCGGGGGACTGCCGCCGACACAGCGGCTGGGAACAGGAACAGTTTACCTGTGTCACTTCCTGGCGCCCCTCTTGCACCCAGGTGGTGGCCCGGAAAGGTAGCAGTCGCCGGCACCTAGTCTCCGGCCGGAGCTCCACTCAACAGGTAAGGGGTGGAGTTTACAACTCCACGCAACGCCGCGGTATCGGCCATAGTCGTACCGGGTACGGGGCAGAACCGGCCACAGTCCGTTCCCCGGTTGCATCCCCGCCACAGGGCCACGACAGGGACGCATGTCGGCCGGGCAGGACTGACCATAAGTCGTCTGTCTCCTGTAGGCGTTCCCCCCAGAGTGGCACCGCAGTACCGGCCATAAGCCGTACTGGGCACGAGGCAAGATCGGCCGCAGTCCGTCCCTCAGCTGCTAGTGTTCCCAGCTCACCGGTACGGGCCATTAGCCGCACCAGAGCTCCCACCTCCAATGCCTTTCCGACGTTGGCCATGAGTCACGTTGGGCCAGAGGTAAGGCAGGGCATTAGCCGCACGGAAGCTGTCCTCCCCTGTGCAATCCAGGCGTCGGCCATAAGTCACGCCAGGCCAGAGGTAGAGCAGGCCATTAGCCGCACGGAAGCTGTCCTCCACTATGCAACCCAGGCGTCGGCCATAAGTCACGCCAGGCCGGAGGTAGAGCAGGCCATTAGCCGCACGGAAGCTGTCATCCCCTGTGCAACCCAGGTGTCAGCCATAAGTCACACCAGGCCAGAGGTAGAGTGGGCCATCAGCCGCACTGAACCTGTCATCCCCTGTGCAACCCAGACGTCGGCCATAAGTCACGTCAGGCCAGAGGCAGAGCAGGCCACTAGCTGCCCTGAAGCTGATGCCCCGTGCTACCACGACGTTGGCCATAAGTCACGTCGGGCCAGGTGTAAAGCAGGCCACTGTCCGCTTCCCTCCTACAGGAGGACCAGCAGCTGGAGAGGACCCTTCACCCGAGGCGTGGCAAGGCCTCGCCCAAGGCCCTGGTTCTCTACAACTCCACCGGGTGAACAGTGGCCGAACCAGAGCTCCCGCAGACCTCGCAGCCAACGACGGGCCCTGTCCACTACTCCCCCGGCCCGAGGTTCCCGTGAGGCGACCCTGTCGGCAACATCGCCATCTAGCAGTTGCCGCAGCCCAGCCGCCCCGGGTTCCAGTGCCCTGGGTCCCCAGTTGCCCCAGGAGTTGCCCTGGACACCAGGGAGTGACTTACCTGCGGGCGAGGTCTCCCTGAGTCTCTCCCAGACCCAACGACAGGCCAGACTCCTGGCTCTCTTCGGGCCAAGCCCCTAGTCCCACGACTACGTGTGGGGCCCTGTCCAGGGGCGCGCCACTCTGCCCTTCCTCTGAACGGAGGAATCAACCTAGGGCCTACCAGTGGTAACCAAGTGAGTGGACTTTACATATGTGTGTGCTCTTTTGACCCAGATATTTGTGTGCATTGACGAATATATCACGAGTGATCCCCTACAGTGTATTCTCTAGTTTAAGTGATGAGGAACCCAGAATATAAGATTGGACGAGCCTAATAGACAACACGTGGCCTGACCTATATCTCGGTAGAGTCCCAGTGTTTCGGACAATCTTTGTGACCAACAGAATATTCCTATTGTGTCATTGTACCATTCCCTTGTTATTTACACTCTCCCTCCCCTTTGTACAGTTGAATCTTCACTCACCCCTGTGCCCAGGCACGTTAGTCAGGATATTCCAAAGTATCACAGTTCCCCCTGCCAGTGATCCCTACGGGCAACACTACCTGAGATAGACTTCCGGCCACCAGGTACCTGTGACACAGGTGTTAACATAACTCATATACAGTGCCGTCCAGTGCTATACGGGTTTAGGAAATTATAGTAAATTTATTTCTGTGTCCTAAATTATAAGTATATTGTATGTGCCATAAGTGTCGGGTAAATAGTACCATACCTCAACCAGAAGGTATAGTGACAGACTGCATTTGTGTACAGAGTTAACTTACCCCCAACCAACCCAGTTGTAGTATATTGGATATACTATTGTTCTTTGGGAAATATCTGTAATACATGTGTAATACTTACTGCCTTGTTTTTGTGTCCACTCCTACTCTTTGGAGTTACCTCCCGATCTAGAATAGGTACCCGCTGTAGCCTTCTTATTTGAGGGCGAGAAACCGACCCACAAATACGTAGCATAACAGCAACAGTGTGGCGAAGAGACAGAGGTTGAAGGGAGCTAGTAAGAGGAGGAGAGTTAATGAGAAGAAAAGCCTTTGACATTGAGGAGAGCTGCATGTGGGGAGCCTCCCCACACATGAGAGATGTACTCTAAACATGGGCGAATAAAACCTGTGTACAAAGTCAACAACTGAAAGTAAAGAAGGTTTGGAGTCGGCTCAACACACTTAATCTCTTGGAAGCAGATTTCACAAATATGTTCCTTCCAAGATAAATCCCAAGTGAATGAAACCCCAAGCATGTTTAAGGATGATGCAGGAGCGAGCTGTACATTATTAAACATCAGTGGGTACTCCTGTGGAAGATTTTGGCGGGTTGATAGGTGTAAGAATTAAGTCTTTGATGCATTAAAAACAACAAGATTATTTTTACCCCAGTCAAAGATACGAGCCAAGTCAGACATTAGGTGTGCCATAGCCTCATCCCTTGTTTGCTGAAGTAACTGCTGAGACGGACGTTGCTGGAACCGAATGGAAAGGTGAAGGGTGGAATCATCAGCATATGAGTGGATAGGGTTAGATGTACAGCTTAGAAGGTCATTGATGAATAAAAGAAAGAGAGTTGGTGATAGGACAGAGCCCTGAGGAACACCACTGTTGATAGGTCTAGGAGAAGAACGATGGCCGTCTACAATAGCAGCTATAGAACGACCAGAAAGGAAGCTAGAGATGAAGGTACAGATAGAAAGATAGAAACCGTAAGAGGGCAGTTTAGAAATTAAAGATTTATGCCAGACTCGATCGAAAGCCTTTGAGATGTCAAGTGCAATGGCAAAGCTTTCGCCAAAGTCCCGAAAGGAGGATGACCAGGAGTCCGAAAGGTAGGTGAGAAGATCGCCAGTGGAGCGTCCCTGACGGAACCCATACTGACAATCAGAAAGAAGGTTGTGATAGGAAAGATGCTTAAAAATTTTTCTGTTAAGAAGAGACTCAAACACTTTTGAAACACAGGATGTTAAAGCGATAGGACGATAGTTAAAGGGTTGGGAATGGTCACCCTTCTCTGGGACTGGCTGACTCCTCGTGCCATGCGGACAATGGCTACCTGGGTCTGAACCTTTTCCAGAAGCTGCATACCACCATCAATTGCCACGGGAGATGTCTGCACTTTCAACAACCCCCAGACCCACCTCAGCCACTCTGCATGTGCAACTCCCTCTTGCCCCCACCCACCCAACCATCCCAGCTACCATGGCCTCCACCCTTACCATCCCCCCCCAGCACGAGGGCTAGCTCCAGCTCGACTAACCGTCCAGAACTACTCTCCTGTTCTCCCAAGACCTACTGTCAGGAGCCCTATCCTCCTGCCTACTGTCCCCTACTTTTCTCCCACCATATATGGGGGCAGTAAAAATCGCGAACTTATCCACCACCCCACTAACCCTCCCAAAGGGGTTTGTCGTCGGAGAAATGGAAGAGCCCGAGCCTTGTGCAACACCCCCCCCCTCATTCCCCCTCCCCCTCCCCCCCCCCCCCCCAACCACCTCTCCCCACACCAGACCAAGACTCTTCAACAACTACTCCTGGATTTTCAAGACCTATTCGTGTCAGGACCGGTGGACATCGGCCACACCACCTACCTGACACATAAAATCCACACCAATGGACCACCCATCCGACAACCATCTCGTAAAAAAAAAGCAAGCCAATGTGTAGAATGTGTAGAAGAAGACCGGCAGTCCAGGAAATGCTCGATGCTGGCATTATATCACCTTCCACCAGGCCCTGGTCCTCCCTGGTTGTGCTAGTCAAGAAAAAGGACGGCATGCTACAATTTTGTGCGGATTGCCGATGCCTAAGCGATGTGACCACAAAAGATGCCACCCCACTTCCCATGATCGACAACTCCCTCCACGGGGCCACTTGGTTTTCCACCTTGGACCTCCAGTCTGGTTACTGGCAGGTCCCCATACACCCAGATGACCGGGGCAAAACGGCCTTCTCGACCAGCAATGGGAAGCACTACCAATTTAACGTCCTTCCATTCGGACTCTGCAATGCCCTGGCCACCTTCTCCCGCCTAATGGAATCCGTCCTCAGTGGCCTCACCTGGGAAGTCTGCTTGGCCTATCTCGACGACGTCATCATTTTTAGCAGAACTTGGGCTGACCACCTCCACCGCCTTAAACAAGTGTTCATGAGCATCCGCTAAGCAGAATTGAAACTCAAGCCTTCTAAGTGTTCTGACTGCATGATCTGTGGCCTTCCTGGGCCACATCATCTTGGCATCTCCCCTGACCCTGACAAACCGCACGCCATCGCAGACCTACCCCTGCCATGAGATGTACACCAAGTATGCACCTTCTTGGGACTCACATCATACTACAGGTGCTTCATGAAAGGGTTTGCCCACATCGCAAAACTCTTACACGACATCACCAAAAAAGGCGAACCTTTCGCTTGGAACGACAAGTGGATCTCTGCCTTCAACGCCCTCAAGAACAAATTAATCTCCGCCCCAATCATTGCCTTCCCGGATTACAACATTCCATTCCGGTTGTACACAGATGTATCCCTGATAGCTATTGGCACCGTCCTCGCACAGGCACAAGAGGGGCGAGAACTTTATCGCCTGTGCCAGCCGCACCCTCAACCAAGCGGAAAGGAACTATGCCGCCACGAAAAGGGAGTGCCTAGGCATCATATGGGCCCTCGAACATTTCTGGGCCTACCTTTCAGGCACCCAGGTCACTATCATCACAGACCACCAATCCCTTCAGTGGCTACGCCAGTCTGCAACACATAACACACAACTATTTCGATGGCGAGAAACCCTGGAAGAATTTAATTATGGAATAGCATACCACCCAGGCAAATTGCACACCAAGGCCGATGCCCTGTCTTGCTTTTCCATACAATCCATACTCACCAAGCCTAACCTGATTCAGCACTGGCAAATGAATGATCGCCCCCCATGGATACCACCCCACATATTTATCAAGTTACATCGACAGGGAGACCATTTGTTCTCATACAGTAGTGCTCGACCCCGACTCTGCCCTCGACGCCATGACCTACCTACACTCTGACAATGGCATCCATCTGGGCATCAAGAAGCTCACTCAAGTATTCTCTGACTTCTACTGGACACCCAACCCCACCACCATCACCAAGCAAGTTACACAAGCCTGTCGGGTGTGAAGCCTGGCAAAAGATATCACGTTCACCGCCGGCCCATCAGGGAGAATCACAGTCTACAAACCTTGGCAAATATTGTCAGTCGACGTTGTCAGGCCCCTACCACCTAAATCTGGGTACAAATACATCATCACGTTCGTCGACATGTATTCTAAGTTCCTGATCACCTGCCCCGCCAGAGAACACAATCCCGTCAGTATAGCCGATGCCCTCGTCCGTCACGTCTTCTCTTCTGCATCCCACAGGCCATTCACTCTGACAATGCCCCCGAATTCACCGGCCATGTATGAGAAGAGCTGTCTACCATCTGTGGCTACAAGATATCCCACTCATCCCCCCATTGGCCACAAGGAAATGGGGTGTGTGAGAGAAGCCACTGTACCCTCCTGAACCAAATACGGGCGAAAATACAAGAAACAAAAGATGAGGACTGGCCCCCCGTTGAAAAACGTCCAGTGGGGAATAAACACCTGCCCCCGGGAAGACGGCATCTCCCCACACGAGAGGGTTTTCGGTGAAAGTCCCCTCCTCTTGCCATTACGACATCACCTCCAACCCCACTCCACTTCCCCAGCATCTGATCGCCTCCTCCACCTAAAGAAACGACTACATCACTTTCCAACAACACCAAGACCTACAGCCGGACGTCACCCTCACCAACCCCTACAAACTAGGTGACTTGATTGTAGTCTTCCAGCTCCCCACCCCAAACAAAATCTCCTCCTGCTTCACGGGGTCCTACACTGTCATCAACATCCCCAACCCCTACCAGGTCACGATAAATTACCACAACACCCACCGCACCTGCAGAAACTGACAGGTGCGTCTGTACAGAGCAACGTCTTCCCCATGGGGGCACGGTGGCTCAGAGGTAGAGCATCAAGCTCGGGTCCGGGGGGTCGCGAGTTCGAGCCGCGCCCGGGACTGCCGTGCCGGGAGGGGTAGCGCCCTCCTGTTACCTAGCGGGGCAATATGATCTCACTGTAAGGTCTAGCTCGGGGAATTCTTTAATTCCTTTTTAATGTCTTCCCCACCCACCCCCACCCCCACCACACACTCCACCACACCCCAAGCGACGGATCACCACTCGCCACCCAACTCCTTTCAATACTTCTCATCCTTCCCCACCTCCTCGCCACCCTCGACATCCTCCTTCCCATCCCCTAGCACCTCGCCTTCACCCTCGCCCACTCACACCTCACCACCAGATGCACCTCTCACCACACCACCAGATGCGCCTCTCACCACCATCACGCCGCCAACCGAGCCGCACAGCCCCGCAACGCCCAAATCACCACCAAGCCACCCTCTTTTATTCCCACATACACACACACCACACACCTCCACCCCCTCCCCACCTCACTCACCCTCTGCTCACACCTCACCACCAGCCCACCTATCAGACAAAACCACCACCTCGCTGCCACCTTCAACCCCCTGCACCTCACAACTGGAAACTCCGCCTCCCCCCCCTTCCGCTCCCACACCGCATTCCCGCTCACCACCCACTCCGGTCTTAACCACCACCACAACCCATTCCAGTTGCCTCTCACACCCACCTGCACGATACACATCCACACCGTCCTCGCACAGGCACAAGAGGGGAATGCGGTGTGGGAGCCCGGTGGAAGATTCCACCACATCAAAACCCCAGGGGAACGATGTCCACGCCCCCAGCACCCCAGCACAAAAGACGACCAGCACCGCCGCTAGCAAGCATTCAGTCAGGAACCAATATTCTGTCCACCATGCGAATCCAGCGAATGACCTGGCTCCCACCTCATGGTCGGCACCACCGAGTGTGGGGTACACAACACCTCCTCCGCCTCCTACATAACACAAACCACAGTTCCACGCTCCACGTGGCATACACACCCCACCAACCACCCAACCTAACCACACTACACTGGGCCGCTTTCCTCCACCACCTCACACCAATACAACAGACCGCCCTCACAGACACCTATCACCTCCAGCCATGAGTACGTGACTTTTCCCCCGACGAATGTGGCGAAATACGAGCAGAGGCAGGAAACATCAGTAAGGCGGACCACGCAAGCCTCCCCACCCGAGAAGAGACAGAAAACATTAGTGAGGCAGATGACACCAGCCCCCCCACCTGAGTAGGAACCAATGGGGAGGCAGGTAAGGCATGGAGCATTTCCAGGCGGAACCGGCCTACCTGTACAACTACCATATGTCCCTCTCGCTACCAACCAACACCACGCCAGGTACGCAGTGGAAATCACCTAGGTTCTGGCTGGAGCAACCCTCGTCATGTAAGGGGCGAGATTGACCTCACAATCCCGAGTAGCGCCATGGCACAGGCCACTGTCCGTGCTGGGTCAGAGGAAGAGCAGGCCATCATCTGCTCCTCAGCTACCATCCCCTGCAAGGTCGTGACACTGGCCATCGTCCATGTCAGACTAGAGGAAGAGCAGGCCATCATCTGCTCCTCTCCTGCAGTATCCCCCAGGGGCATCACTGTGACACAGGCTACAGTCCGTGTTGGGTCTGGGGTAGGGCAGGCCATCATCTGCCCCTCAGCTGCCACCTCCTGTAGGACCATGACACAGGCCACGATGCCGGGCTCGAGGCTAAGCCGGCCATCGTGCACTACTCACATCCAGGAGGTTCACTCCCCTCTTCAGGGAGCAGGGTAGAGCAGGCAACTGCCTGCTCTTTCCCTATAGTCCTAAGAGACAGGGGAACTGCCGTGTCGGCATCAGGCCGCACGGGGGAGGCAGAGCAGGCCATCGTCCGCTCCTCACTGTCTCTAGGGCGTTTCCCGAAGAGGACATTCCTTGCCTGGTCCACCACCCCTCCTGTGGCTGGGTGGGAAATCTCTCTCCCCAAAGAGACGATCTCTGCTGGTGGAGGAGTGTTGGTGAGGGCCTCTTCGCAGTCCCAGAGTCCTCGCCCTACAGCCGTCCTCCTGAGGACGTTCCTGCCTGGTGCAGTCCCAACAGAGACGTCTCCGCAGCCCTATCTTGATGGTGACTGCCCATGGTTGCCGCAGCCCCATCCTGGTGACGACTTCCCCCACCAGAAGTTGGCACAGTCCTACCCCAACGGTGAGCCAAGGCGCGAGGGATCACAGCTGACGTTGGAATTTCTAGGACCACCCCTGCACCTCCCCACAGTGGCGGGGGCCACCTCTACAAAGTACGACCCCCGGTCTATGACAAAATGAAACTACAGGGGGTCAAGGCAAGACTTCTGGTAGATACGGGAGCTGCCAGGTCCTGCCTGTACACACATTTTTACTCCTGCCATAAGAAGGTTATTGGCCCCCTTTTCCCCACTTCAGCACGCCTCATAGATGCGGGGGAAGGCCCCTTGCCTATTTGTGGGGAAACTCGGGCCCTACGAACCAAGACTCACCAACCAGCCTCCACATACCATCCCTTCATCGTTTTTTACTCTTCCTGCTGTACCTATGATGGCTATTTGGGACTGGACCTGCTCCAAAAACTCCACACTCACACAGACTGCCACGGGAGGCAACTTCACTTCCAACAGCCTCCCCAACAGCCCCCAGCCATCTGTACGTGCACACGACAAAACGACACTCCCCCCCCTTTCATTGACCCCCATTCCCCTCCCCCTTCTCCTTCCCCACCTCCCCCTGGCCCCACTTTCCCCGCGACCATTGCGTCCTTTCTCACCATTCCCCCCCACCATGAAGCTTCACTATGGATCAATAAGCCCACAAGGACCCATTCCCTATTTTCCCCAAGTGTCCCCACCGGGCCCATCTCTGCCTGCCTGATGTCGCCGACCTTCATTCCGCTCCACCTCAACGCCATCAAAGTGGCGAACCTGGCAGCTACACCCTTCACTCTGCCAAGAGGACTCCTGATTGGCGACCTAGAGGCAGCTGAGCCTTGCGACACCTCACCCCTAAATTCAAACCCCTCTCCCCTCCCTCCTTTGCCCGGCCACCTGTCCCCCCATCAAGCCGAGATGCTGCACCATCTACTACTTGAATATCAAGACCGTTTTTCGACCGGGCCCCCTGACTTAGGACACACAATATACTTGGCCCATGAAATTCACACAACCGGGCCCCCCTATTCGGCAACCCTCCCGCTGGAAGAACCCACACCAACGGGCTGAAGAGGACAGGCAAGTCCGCTAAATGCTGGATGCCGGCATCATCACGCCCTTTTCCAGCCCCCTGGTCTTCCTCCGTTGTCCTGGTTCGGAAAAAAGATGGCACTCAGTGATTCTGCATTGATTACCACCGCCTGAACGATGTAACCACCAAGGATGACACTCCTCTTCCCCGCATAGACGACTCCCTACACGGCTCCACCCGGTTCTCCACGCTGGACCTCCAGTCAGGATACTGGCAGGTCCTCGTCCACCCCCAAGATCAAGGGAAAACGGCCTTTTCCACAAGTAATGGGAAACATTACCAGTTTAATGTTCTTCCATTCGGGCTATGCAACGCCCTGGCCACCTTCTCCCGCCTCATAGAGTCCGTCCTCAGCGGCCTAACCTGGGAAGTCTGCCTGGCGTACGTCGACAATGTTACTGTTTTCAGCAAAACGTGGGCTGATCACCTGCACCGCCTCCAACAGGTGTTCCAACGAATATGCCAGGCTGGGTTGAAATTCAAGGCCACTAAGTGTGTCCTAGCTGCCCGCTCTGTTGCTTTCCTGGGACGAAACATTGTCTCTGGAAAATGCATCTCCCCAGACCCCGACAAGCTGAGAGCCATTGCCAACCAGCCTCTTCCACAGGATGTCCACCAAGTCTGCGCCTTCTTGGGGCTCGCGTCGTATTACCGGCGGTTCATCAGAGGGTTCACCGACCTTGCGAAACCGCTCCATGACCTCACTAAGAAAGGCGAACTATTCGTCTGGAGCGATGACCGAATAGCAGCGTTTGACACCTTAAAAGAGAAACTTGTTCCCGCCTCCATCGTCGCTTTCCTGAACTACGACCTCCTCTTCAGATTATACACCGACGTCTTGCTGGTAGCCATAGGTGCTGTCCTGGCGCAGGTTCAGGAAGGGCGTGAGCACATCATTGCTTGCGCCAGCCACACCCTAAACCCCGCTGAACGAAATTACGCTGCTACCAAGCGCGAATGTTTGGATATCGTCTGGGCCCTCACTGCTTCAGGGCCTACCTATCTGGCACCAGGGTCACCATGATCACAAATCACCAATCCCTTCAGTGGCTCTGGCAATCGGCCACTCAGAATGCCCAGGTCCTCATCTGGTGCGAAGTGCTAGAGGAATTTGACTATGAGATTGCCTACCGGCCCGGGAAATTGCATACCAACGCCGACGCTTTCTCCCGTTTACTGTTACGATCGCTACTCCCTCAGTCCAAGCTGATCCGGAACTGGCAGAATCAAGACTGGCCCCCCTGGATTCCCCAGCACCTATTTTCAAAACTCCACCTGCAAGGGGACCAACTCTTTACGCCATCAGGCCACATCGTCTTGGATCCGGACTCTGCCATAGGCGTCCTCACCCACCTCCACTCGGACAATGGGATCCACCTGGGTACGAAAAGATTAACCCAGGTCTTCAATGACCTCTACTGGGCCCCCAACCCCACTACTCTCGCCCAGCGTGTCACTCAGGTGTGTCGAGCATGCTGCCTAGGGAAGGACATCACCCATTCGGCAGGTCCTGTCGGCAAGATCTCCGCCCACAGACCTTGGCAGCTATTGTCTGTCGACGTTGTCGGACCCCTGCCACCTAGATCTGGCTACAAATACATCATTACATTCGTCGACGTTTACTCCAAGTTCCTGATCGCTTGTCCAGCTAAGGAGCACACAGCCATCGCCATAGCCGATGCCCTCATGTGCCACGTCTTCCCCTATTTTGACGTTCCACAGACCATTCACTCTGATAACGCCCCAGAGTTCACGGGGCAAATTTGGAAAGAGCTATCCACCCTATTCGGATTCTCCATTTCCCACTCTTCCCCCTACTGGCCCAAAAGAAATGGAAAATGCGAAAGGAACCATCGGACTCTGCTAAAGCAAATCAGAACCCGCATCCAAGATACCCAAGATCAAGAGTGGCCTGCGCACGTCAAAATCATCCAGTGGGGAATTAACACCTGCCCCTGTGATGACGGCATCACCCCCCACGAGCGAGTTTTTGGAGAGGCACCCCTCCTCCTCCCTCTCGGACAGCACCTTCAATCCCCCACTCACTCCCCACCCACCAACCCCTACAACACCTGAAGCGCCAGTTGCAAAACCTGCGCACGCACCAAGACACCCAAACCAATTCCTCCCCCGCTAACCCTTACAAACCAGGTGATGAGGTTTTCGTTGCACACCTCCCCACCCCCAGTAAAATTGCCCCTCGTTTCATGGGACCTTATACCATCACTAAAGTCCCCAACCCCTTCCAGGTCGTCGTCGACTGCAACGGAGCCTCCCGCACGTACAGGAATCACCACGTCCTCCCCACCCGGGATTCCCCCACCCCCATCGCTCCCTCCCCGACCACCCGAGCCAACTCATCACTTCCAACTCCCCACGAGGAACCTTTTCTCTATTATTCCTCCCCATCCCCATCCCCACCGCCCCAAACTCCTGCACCACTCCCATGCACTACACTCACCCCACCACCACGTTCCCCTGTGACCGTCACGCCGCCCACACCACGTGGTCAGCCCACACCCATAGGAAATTCCACACCAACCACCCCGTGCTCCGTGCCCAGCCTAACCCCCGCCCCATCAACCACGACAACCAACCACACCACACCACCTCACTCTCCACCCACCCCCACTCCCCCATCCCACTCCCCGTCGCCGCCCACTCCACGGCTAACCACCACCACTACCCGTTCCGGTTGTATCTCATGCCCGCCACTCGGCTACACCTCAACACCTGCGCCCACCCCTTCGCCCACTGGCAGCCAGCCGCCCACCCCACCCCCCAACACAACCCCAATAACCCTTCCTACTCCTCATCTCGCATGGAAAAACCTGCCCCGCCGCACTCCCAGGGGAACACCACCCCCACACTTCACCGGCAATATAAACCGCGCCAGACTGTCTTTATCCAGCATTCACCTCCAAACCACCACCAACACCACCATGCGCATCACAAGAATACTTGGATCCCCACCTTCGGGCGACATCAACGCATCCGAAGCACATACCATCTGCTACGACTCCTCCAGCAAGCGAACCACCCTTCCACTCTTCGTGTCACCTACGCCCACCACTTGCAGGCCAATATAACAACCGACAACTGGACTACCTTCCTAAATCACCTCAAACCCATCCACCAAACGGCCAACACCAACCTATACCACCTCCAGTCACGGGGTCGTGACTTTGTTACAGGGGAGGGTGGTAAAATACAGGAGTCAGGGGTTGAGGCCACAGACGACGAGACAGCCAATGCAAACAACACCAACCCTCCCAGTACCACCGGGGGTCTGCAGCTGACACTGAGTGGCTTGGAACAGGAACGGCGCACCTGTATCCCTCCCCGGTGCCCCTCTTACTCCCAGGTGATTCCTCGGAAAGGTAGCAGTCGCCGGCACATAGTCTCCGGCCGAAATTCCACTTGCCAGGTAAGGGGTGGAGTTTACAACTCCACGCAACGCCGGGGTATTGGCCATTGTCATACCGGGTACGGGGCAGAACCGGCCATAGTCCGTTCCCCAGTTGCATCCCCACTACAGGGCCATGGCACGGACGTGTGTCGGTCTGGCTGGACAGGCCTCAAGTCGTCCGACTCCTGTAGTTATTCCCCCCAGAGTAGCGGGGCAGTACCGGCCACAAGCCATACTGGGTATGAGGCAGGATCAGCCATAGTCCGTCCCTCTGTTACCAGTCCTTTTAGCTCCATGGTACGGGCCATTAGCCGCAACAGAGCTACAACCCCTTGTGCCACTACAACGTTGGCCACTAGTCACGTCTGGCCAGAGGTAGAGCAGGTCACTAGCCACTCTGGAGCTGCAGTCCCCTGCGCCACCACAACGTCAGCCCCTAGTCATGTCAGGCCAGAGGTAGAGCAGGCAACTAGCCGCACTGAAGCTGTTGTTCCCTGTGCCACTACGACGTTGGCCATTAGTCACGTCAGGCCGGAGGTAGAGCAAGCCACAGTCCGCTTCTCTCCCTCAGGAGATCCTGCAGCCAGAGAGGACCCCTCCCCAGAGCCATGGCAAGGCCTCACCCGAGGCCTTGGTTCCCTGCAACTCTACCAATGTAAACAGCGGCCAAAGCGGAGCCCCAGCAGACCCCGCAGCCGATGTCGGGCCCTGTCCACTACTCCCCCGGCCTGAGGTCCCCGTGTGTGACGACCCTGACGGTGCCGCCGCCCTCTAGCCGTTGCCGAAGTCCAGCCATCCCGAGTTCCAGTACCCTGGGTCCTCAGTCACCACAGGAGTTGCCCCGAACACCAGGGCGCAACTTACCTGTGGGCGAGACCTCTCCGAGTCTCTCCCAGACTCAACGTCATGCACATCTCCTGCCTCTCTTCGGGCCGAGCCCCTAGTCCCACGACTACCTGTGGGGCCCTGTCCAGGGGCGCTTCACTCTGCCCTTCCTCCGGATGGAGGGATTGACCTGTGGCCCACCAGTGATAGTGAAGCGAGTGGACTTTACCTATGTGTGTGCTTTCTAGACCCAGATATATGTGTGTGCATTAGTTTATACCATGCGAGTGATTCCCTATAGTATATTCTAGTGGTAAGTGACCAGGAGCCTAAGTGTAAGATTGGATGAGCCTAATAGTAACTTTGGCCTAATTTATATCCCGAATGGAGTCCCGCACATCCCCCAGTGAATGAAACGCCACAGTGACCAACAGAACAACAATATTATGCTGATCGTGCCATTCCCTTGTTTATTAAAACTCTCCCTCCCCAGTGCACCGGCACACAAGTGAAACACCTCAGTGGCTAACAGTGCCTTCCCCTTGTGTGTTAAACCTCCATCCACCCCGGTGCCCGGGCACATTAGTTAGGGTATGTCTGGGCATCTCCAAATGTCCCGCTAGAATACCACAGTCCCTCATGCAGTGATCACCGCATGGCCGACTCTACCTGAGATAGACTTCCTGCCGGCAGAGTGTCTATGACACAGGTGTTAACGTAATTCATATACCAGTGCCGTCCAGTGCTATACGAGATTGGGAAATTGTAGTAAATTCATTCCTGTTGTCCAGAATCGTAAGTGTATTTTATGTGTCATAAGTAGTGCTGGGCAGGTGCGCAAGTACTTGTGCAAAGTGCAATTGCGCACCCTTGCGCTTCGGTGAATATCGTTTGCGCATTGCGCACCGCACGAGACCATGCACAATATTGAGCTTTTGCACATGAAAAGTCAGGTGCGCAGGCGCAAATTTAGTTGCGCTTGCATAAATGAATTTACGCTTGTGCACCTGCATTGTGCACCTGACCTGTGGATTGCACACTGCACAGTCCGCAGGACACGTGGTCTTGGGAGCTGCCCGCATGGCTGGACAAGGGATTCGGGAGGCTCGGGCGGGTCGTGAGGGCTGGATTGTTGGGGGGAGGCGGGAGGGTAGTAGCATTTCTTAAAATGCTTCAACAGAGACAATGTATTTTAATGTTTTTTTAAGTTATTATTATTAATAAAAAATAATCAATTCAAAATACATTATTTACCATATTAAGAGTAGCATATGCAATTCCTTAGAAAAATCATTAAAACATTATTTAAATATCCACAGCCTAGTAATTTATTAGGTTGCGGATATTTGATTTAAATAATGTGTTTTAATGACTTTTACAAGGAATTGCAGATGCTGTTGTATATCTATTGAAATACAGGCGTTAGGGATTGGAGCCATAGACAACATGACGGCCGGAGCAGACGACACCAGCACCCCCAGGCCCCAACCCTCCCAGTACCACTGGAGGACCGCCGCTGACACAGAGCGGCTGGGAACAGGAACGGCGTACCTGTATCACTTTCCAGCACCAGCACCCCTTTTGCGCCCAGGTGGTGACCCGGAAAGGTAGCAGTCGCCGGCACTTAGTCTCTGGCCGGTACTCAGCTCAACAGGTAAGGGGTGGAGTTTACAACTCCACGCAACGCTGTGGTATCGGCCACAGTCGTACCGGGTACGGGGCAGAACCGGCCACAGTCCGTTCCCCAGTTGCATCCCAGCAACAGGGCCCCGACACGGACGCGTGTCGGCCGGGCAGGACAGGCCATAAGTCGTCCGTCTCCTGTAGGCATTCCCCCCAGAGTGGTGCCGCAGTACCGGCCATAAGCCGTACTGGGTACGAGGCAGGATCAGCGACAGTCCGTCCCTCTGCTGCTAGTGCTCCCAGCTCATCTGTACGGGCCATTAGCCGCACCAGAGCTACCACCTGCTGTGCCCTTCCAACGTTGGCCATAAGTCACATCGGGCCAGAGGTAAGGCAGGCCATTAGCCGCACTGAAGCTGTTGTCCCCTGTGCAACCCAGACGTCGGCAATAAGTCACGTCAGGCCAGAGGTAGAGCGGGCCATTAGCCGCACTGAAGCTGTTGTCCCCTGTGCAACCCAGACGTCGGCCATAAGTCACGTCAGGCCAGAGGTAGAGCAGGCCATTAGCCACACTGAAGCTGTTGTCCCCTGGGCCACCCAGACGTCGGCCATAAGTCACGTCAGGCCAGAGGCAGAGCAGGCCACTAGCCGCCTTGAAGCTGATGCCCCCTGTGCTGCCACGATGTTGGCCATAAGTCACGTCGGGCCAGGTGCAAAGCAGGCCACCGTCTCCTTCTCTCCTACAGGAGGACCTGCACTGCAGCCAGAGAGGACCCTTCACCTGAGACGTGGCAAGGCCTCGCACGAGGTCTTGGTTCCCTGTAACTCCACCAGGGTGAACCGTGGCCGAAGCAGAGTCCCTGCAGACCCCGCAGCCAATGACGGGCCCTGTCCACTACTCCCCCGGCCCGAGGTTCCCGTGAGACGACCCTGTGGGCGACACCGCCCTCTAGCAGTTGCCGCAGTCCAGCCACCCGGGGTTCCAGTGCCCTGGGTCCCCAGTTGCCCCAGGAGTTGCCCCGAACACCAGGGCGCGACTCACCTGTGGGTGAGGCCTCCCTGAGTCTCTTCCAGACCCAACGACAGGCCCGTCTTCTGGCTCTCATCGGGCCAAGCCCCTAGCCCCATGACTATGTGTGGGACCCTGTCCAGGGGCGCGCCACTCTGCCCTTCCTCCGGACGGAGGAATCAACCTAGGGCCCACCAGTGGTAACAAAGTGAGTGGACTTTACATATGTGTGTGCTCTTTCAACCCAGAAATTTGTGTGCATTAATGTATACATTACGAGTGATCCCCTGTAGTGTATTCTCGAGTTTAAGTGACCAGGAACCCAGAATATAAGACTGGACGAGCCTAATAGCTAGAACGTGGCCTGACCTATAACTCGGGTAGAGTCCCACGTCTCGGACAGTCTTCGTGACCAGCAGAACATTAATATTGTGTCAGTTGTGCCATTCCCTTGTTATTTACACTCACCCTCCCCAACCCACAGGCACGCGAGTGAAACCCTTAAGTGACCAGCAGAAGGAGTCCATGTTATTTCCATTGTGCCTCCCCTTTGTACAAAGCATTAAATCTCCACCCACCCC
>JAGKTI010018438.1:0-17703 GCA_018397915.1 Birgus latro | reverse complement strand
GATGACATAAACTTTGTGCGGCAGTCTATGTGGTAACGAGCACCGGCATCATGTAAATCACTCACTGCTCCACCTACCCTGACCCTAACCTCAGAGGCCCATTTGTCATTTCGTTCTTTACATTTGTCTAAAATGTCTTCATTTAGTGATGTAATGTGTCCTTTTCTCTTCATTTGTCTGCAGATACATGCTAGTCTCCAGCAAGAGGGATTTTTAGGATCTTTCTCAGCCTTGCATTTTTCGCCATAGAGCATGAAGTCATGTACTGTATGTTAAACCTATGGAACTCTGAACGTCTTTTTCTTGCAGGTTCAGCAGATGTGCTAGCTTCTTCATCTGTACGTTGATGTTCCATAGCCTTTTTAATTTCCTTTGGATGAAGGTATTTTTTCAACACACACCTTTTCAGCTCTGAGAACAGTTCTTATTTCCATCATATTGTGACTGTAATTTATTGTGCATATCACCCCTGTAAAGTTTACTACTTTTAACCCTCGCCATGGCCATTGCCTCATGAGGCAGTATGCAGGCGACCCCTGGCCATGCTAATCGCCTCATATGAGGCGATGGGTCTTGGCGTCATTATTTCAAGCACGAGGAAGCGTCAGTGGTTTCCATGGGAACGTTGAGTCTCCCTCTACACCATCAAAGATGGTGCCAAACCCTGCCAAACAACAGTTGCCAAATTCTGTACCTCATATTTAGTAATTCAGGTCTCATCATTTGTCGGGTATAATTATTCCCCTTTTGAAAGGAAACAGAGAAAAAGAAGTGTGTGGTAATCATAGGGGCATTTGTCTTCTTAGTGTAATAGGAAAAGTATATTGTAGGATGCTTATTGACAGCGTTACGGAAATAACAGAGGAATTAGGTGGAGAACAGAGAGGTTTTAGGAAGGGAAGAGGTTGTGTAGATCAGATATTCATTCTTAGATCTTTAGTGGAAAAGTTTCTAGAGAAGGGAGAGAAGTTGTATGCAGCCTTCATGAATTTGGAGAAAGCATATGACAGGGTGGATAGACAAGGATTGTGGAAAGTATTAAGAATATTTATGGAGTAGATGGGAAGTTGTTGAATGACGTGAAGAGTACGTATGAGGGTGCTAAGGCTGCAGTGCGTGTAGATTGTGAACTGAGTGAAATTTTCTATTTGAAGATTGGATTAAAACAATGATGTGTCATGTCCATGGTTGTTCAGTCTGTAAATGGATGGGGTAATAAAAGAGATACAGGGCAGTGGGTGTTGGAGCGACCCTAGTGAGAGAAGGCATTGTTTAGAAACACCCTGCACTGCTGTATGCAGATGATACTGTGTTGTTAAGTGAAGACGAAGGGGAGCTGCAGGGCTTGGTGGATGAGTTTGGGAGAGTGTGTAATAAACGGAATCTAAAGGTGAATGTAGAGAAGAGTAAAGTTATAGTCTTCGAGCGAAGTGAAGTCAGTGAATGTACAGTGAGGCTGGATGAGGAGGAAATGGAAAATGTGAGTGCATTTAAGTATTTGGGTAGTGTGATGAGTATGGGTGGAAGTTTAGAGGGTGAAGTGCTTGAAAGGGTACAGCAAGGAAGAAAAGTTGCTGGTTCGTTGAAAGCAGTAATAAGAAACAGGGAAGTGAGCATGGAAGTGAAAAAGCTACTACATGACAGTATTGTGATACCAACGCTAACGTATGGAAGTGAAGCTTGGACCTTGTTGGAGGGACAGAAGTCAAGAGTGAGAGCAGTGGAAATGAGTTATTTGAGAGGAGCATGTGGAGTCACATCGAGAGACAGACTGACAAATGAGGAAGTGAAGGAGCATTGTGGTGTGGATGTGGATGTGATAGGAAGAGTTAAGAGAAACACAATGAGGTGGTTTGGCCATGTGGAGAGGATGGAGAGTGAGAGACTGATGAGGAGAGTGTATGTGAGTGAGGTGGAGGGGGGAGAGGAAAGGGGAGGCCAAGGATGAGATGGAGGGATGGAGTGGAGAGGTATATGAGAGAGGGGGGTGTGAGCTGGGAGCAGGGCAATGAAATGGCAGGGGACAGGGTGACATAAGAGGCGATTTATTTGTGGCCACCCCTTACGGGATTAAGGCGTCTGGCAATAGATAGATAGATAGTTCTCATTTGTAGCCCCGCAATGTCAGAACCACTCCATCTATCTCCCACGGTGCTGGTGACTTGCCACTGCCCTCACACCCACTCAAGAGGTGTAAATTACAGAGACGAGCGTGATGAAGAGTTGGAGCTCAGAAGCACTTGATCTGATGACAAAAAATCAATATAATATCCAAATAAATCGTCCAAAAAATGGCAGGGAAGGGAATCGGGTTAAGAATTAGCGTGGCAGAGGTTAATAATATTTTCAGTGTGCCTGGATTTAATGCTTACAGGATTAGTTATTTGGCTTTGTCACTACAGATACACTTCCAATGAGAGTAGCATATGACTTCCAGGTCATTTATGTGAGCAATGGTGAACAGTTCATCCGTAGAGCTCCCAGTGCCTGAGAGGATTATGGCTGTCAATGGCCATACACTTCTGACCATTGCTTGAACCTAGGGAAGAAAGAAATAATTAACTCTTTGAGATTTTTGGCCCTCCGCCGATTGTGTCTGTGCCAGATTCAGCTGGGCTCATATAGAGGGCGCAGTCGCGCTGCGATATTTGTACTTATTTGGCCACTGTACACTTACTTTTTATGGTAGACTAATGAATATGGTAACGTCTTAAGCTGAGTAATTGCCCTTTATCGTAGTATGGTTGAAAAAGGTAACGATAGCTAAAAGGCTATAGGACGAGTAGAAGTTAGCCGAAAAGGAAATCTTGCACACCTTTCCGTAGAAAACTATTTGTAAAGAAAAAAGTATTAGAGTTACGTAAAATTTGATAACAGCATTTCAGTCTACAGTAAATTCGCTTTCATTTGATATATAGATTATGGCAATTTGTTTTAGTTTTCACAGAGAAAAGCGAAAGTAAACTGATAAGATTTTTTTAAAGTTTTATGCTGTGCGCGCTTGCCGTGAAGTAACTTTATATAAACGCTTCCTACACGTTTACTATTCAGGATAAAGTAATAAGTTGGGTGTTACTGTAAAGCTGAATAGATGCTCTTTATGCTGGTATCATTGAAATAGATCAAAACGATATATAAAAGGCCAATAGGACGAGTTGAATTTAGCCGATAAGGAAAATTCGCATAACCTTCCGCAGAAAAATATCTGTAAAACATAGATTTTAGATTCACATGAATTCTGATTGCACCACGTCAATCTACAGTAAATTCCCTATCCACTGATATATAGGCTACGGCATGTTATGCTATTTATCCCTGAGATGCGGTGACAGAAAGTTATACTTCCAAATGGCACATCAACTTCGCGCTCTTACTGTACGCAGGCAAATATCCATGCTGGTAATACTGATATTATTCATGGTAAAATCCTATTTATTATGCATATCTATCTGCTGTAATCGTCACTGTAAAAAAAATAGTTGGAAAAGGATAAAGCGCGTCGTTGGGATCTCAAAGGGTTAAATAAATCACAAAATACTCAGCTATTATTATTATTATTATTATTATTATTATTTCACAAAAATCCTTCAGCATTTCATACATTGTATTATATCTAAAATCTAAAATTGCTCAATTCTGACAGCTGTCCAGTAAAGATAGTTGTATAAACAGAAGGTCTGAGCAAGGGAAATCCACAATGAAAAACTTAAAACATCAAAAAAAAGGTTCACCCTAAAAACAGCATTTGGCTACAGGACTAGATGGACAGAAGCAGAGGAGGAGGAGGGTCGAGAGCAAGAAGAGGGAATACAAAGGAATACAAAGAAAAGTAAGCAGTAACAGTCCTTACGGTCTTTTCTAGGTTGCTTGTTAAAGAGTAGAGTATGACTACGAGATCTAATTCTACATGCTGAAGGATTAGGATAATAAAGCAAGAAGGCTTCCCCTGCCTCCAAACCCTCCAGGAAAAATTGACGTGGAGATATCATAGGAAAGACTGAAAAGGAAATGTTACTTTATCTATAAGCTACCAGTTTGAATAACCTGAAAGAGAAAGTAATAGAGTAAAATGAATAATCAAATAAATAACTACAGCACGACTTTATGTACTGGCATGTTGAGGGCGTCTGTAGAGATAGTGTGGAAATTGCACAGTGCACAGTGTGGATGTTCAGGGGTGGTGTGGCAGCCTTGCCTGGTATTTTTAAGGCAGGCAGCAGGTAATCAAGCCCCAGCTCTGTTCACTCCACTGAGACATGGAACTTTCCCATGCAGTACAAGTACACAAGTCACCTTTTGAAGCCGTGACCCCTGGTACGTTAAAGATAATCCTGACAGTGGTAGCTTAACTAACAGGGACCCCTCAGTGATCCCCAGTCCATCAAAGGTCGGAAGTAAGAGAAGTGGCCATTAACTCAGGGCAATCTGTGCAGATCCTAATCTGTACTTATATTATTTTATTTATATTTAATAAATTGATAAATATGTAATGATGTGACGTGACACTATGTACCGGTACGTTAAGTTTATGGGGTGTCTTGTGGCCAAAAGGGGAATGAGCTTACATGTAGCAGGTATAAGTAAGTTATTCGGACAGAAACAGAGTTAGCTGAGGATTCTCGTGCAAATACTTGTCTAATTTGTTTTCAGATGTCTTAAATGAATTACTGTTCATGGTATCTGAGGGTAATATATATGACTCTGTTGAAAAAGAAGTATTTTGCTTCATGGGTTTGGAAATGCTTTCCCATAAATTTGCAGCCATTACTCCTGGTTTGACTCAACCAGTCTGTTTCAAAATATTTATTCATGTCTAAGTTGTCATATCTCTTTATGATTTTGAAAACTTCAATAAGGTCACCTCTTAACCTGCTTTTCATTAGGCTAAAAAATGTAAGTTCTTCAAGGCGTTCCTCTTATGATGTGTTTCTCAGTCGTGGTAACATTTTTATGATTCTTCGCTGTATTTTCTCAAATTTTCTATGTCCTTTTTGTAGTACGGACACCAGAACTGCACACATTACTCAAAATGGAGGTGCACTAGCGAGCTATACACGGCAAGTATGACTTTCTCTGATTTAAACCAGAAAGTTCTTCCAATAAAACCCACCAACTTGTTTGCAATTTATACCGCCTTGGTGTACTACTTACTTAGTTTTAGGTCATTTGACATTATCATCCCAAGATCCCTTTTGTTGTCAGTATAGGCAACCCTCACGCAACGAACACTTACGCAACGAAAAATCGGTTTAACGAAAATTGTGTTTTACTACCCTTCACTTGCGCAACGAATGCCTAGACTTGGTTTAACAAATTTTTGGTTCTATTATTGTTTCAACGCCAACAGAATTACGAGTTTTGATCAATTTTTCCGATATTTTAGAAATTCCTAGGACACTTTTCTTCTATGATATTTTCGTCTCAAATTATTTTTATTTTACTCCTCAAGGTTAGGTCAGGTTAGGTTAGGATATCTTCAAGAGTAAAATGAAAATAATTTGCAAGAAAGATGCCATGGAAGAAAAGTGTCTTAGAACTGTCTAAAATATCGATGAAAAGGTTCAAAATTTCCTAATTCTGTTAGAGGTTGAAACAATAATAGAACCAAAAATTTGTTAAACCAAGTCTAGGCATTCGTTGCGCAAGTGAAGGGTAGTAAAACACAATTTTCGTTAAACCGATTTTTCGTTGCGTAAGTGTTCGTTGCGTGAGGGTTGCCTATACTGACAACAAAAGGGATCTTGGGATGATAATGTCAAATGACCTAAAACTAAGTAAGTAGTACACCAAGGCGGTATAAATTGCAAACAAGTTGGTGGGTTTTATTGGAAGAACTTTCTGGTTTAAATCAGAGAAAGTCATACTTGCCGTGTATAGCTCGCTAGTGCACCTCCATTTTGAGTAATGTGTGCAGTTCTGGTGTCCGTACTACAAAAAGGACATAGAAAATTTGAGAAAATACAGCGAAGAATCATAAAAATGTTACCACGACTGAGAAACACATCATAAGAGGAACGCCTTGAAGAACTTACATTTTTTAGCCTAATGAAAAGCAGGTTAAGAGGTGACCTTATTGAAGTTTTCAAAATCATAAAGAGATATGACAACTTAGACATGAATAAATATTTTGAAACAGACTGGTTGAGTCAAACCAGGAGTAATGGCTGCAAATTTATGGGAAAGCATTTCCAAACCCATGAAGCAAAATACTTCTTTTTCAACAGAGTCATATATATTACCCTCAGATACCATGAACAGTAATTCATTTAAGACATCTGAAAACAAATTAGACAAGTATTTGCACGAGAATCCTCAGCTAACTCTGTTTCTGTCCGAATAACTTACTTATACCTGCTACATGTAAGCTCATTCCCCTTTTGGCCACAAGACACCCCATAAACTTAACGTACCGGTACATAGTGTCACGTCACATCATTACATATTTATCAATTTATTAAATATAAATAAAATAATATAAGTACAGATTAGGATCTGCACAGATTGCCCTGAGTTAATGGCCACTTCTCTTACTTCCGACCTTTGATGGACTGGGGATCACTGAGGGGTCCCTGTTAGTTAAGCTACCACTGTCAGGATTATCTTTAACGTACCAGGGGTCACGGCTTCAAAAGGTGACTTGTGTACTTGTACTGCATGGGAAAGTTCCATGTCTCAGTGGAGTGAACAGAGCTGGGGCTTGATTACCTGCTGCCTGCCTTAAAAATACCAGGCAAAGCTGCCACACCACCCCTGAACATCCACACTGTGCACTGTGCTATTTCCACACTATCTCTACAGACACCCTCAACATGCCACTACATAAAGTCGTGCTGTAGTTATTTATTTGATTATTCATTTTACTCTATTACTTTCTCTTTCAGGTTATTCAAACTGGAAGCTTATTGATAAAGTAACGTTTCCTTGTCAGTCTTTCCTATGATATCTCCATGTCAATTTTTCCTGGAGGGTTTGGAGGCAGGGGAAGCCTTCTTGCTTTATTATCCTAATCCTTCAGCATGTAGAATTAGATCTCGTAGTCATACTCTACTCTTTAACAAGCAACCTAGAAAAGACCATAAGGTCTGTTACTGTTTACTTTTCTTTGTATTCCTTTGTATTCCCTCTTCTTGCTCTCGACCCTTCTCCTCCTCTGCTTCTGTCCATCTAGTCCTGTAGCGAAATGCTGTTTTTAGGGTGAACCTTTTTTTTTTTGATGTTTTAAGTTTTTTCATTGTGGATTTCCCTTGCTCAGACCTTCTGTTTATACAACTATCTTTACTGGACAGCTGTCAGAATTGAGCAATTTTAGATTTTAGATATAATACAATGTATGAAATGCTGAAGGATTTTTGTGAAATAATAATAATAATAATAATAATAATAATAGCTGAGTATTTTGTGATTTATTTAACCCTTTGAGATCCCAACGACGCGCTTTATCCTTTTCCAACTATTTTTTTTACAGTGTCGAGTAAAGCAGATAGATATGCATAATAAATAGGATTTTACCATGAATAATATCAGAATTACCAGCATGGATATTTGCCTGCGTACAGTAAGAGCGCGAAGTTGATGTGCCAGCTGGAAGTATAACTTTCTGTCACCGCATCTCAGGGATAAATAGCATAACATGCCGTAGCCTATATATCAGTGGATAGGGAATTTACTGTAGATTGACGTGGTGCAATCAGAATTCATGTGAATCTAAAATCTATGTTTTACAGATATTTTTCTGCGGAAGGTTATGAGAATTTTCCTTATCGGCTAAATTCAACTCGTCCTATTGGCCTTTTATATATCGTTTTGATCTATTTCAATGATACCAGCATAAAGAGCATCTATTCAGCTTTACAGTAACACCCAACTTATTACTTTATCCTGAATAGTAAACGTGTAGGAAGCGTTTATATAAAGTTACTTCACAGCAAGCGCGCACAGCATAAAACTAAAAAAAAAAAAAATCTTATCAGTTTACTTTCGCTTTTCTCTGTGAAAACTAAAATAAATTGCCATAATCTATATATCAAATGAAAGCGAATTTACTGTAGACTGAAATGGTGTTATCAACTTTTGCGTAGCTCTAATACTTTTTTCTTTACAAATAGTTTTCTACGGAAAGGTGTGCAAGATCTCCTTTTTGGCTTACTTCTACTCGTCCTACTGCCTTTTAGCTATCGTATTTACCTTTTTCAGCCATACTACGATAAAGGGCAATTACTCGGCTTTAAGACGTTACCATATTCATTAGTCTACCATAAAAAGTAAGTGAACAGTGGCCAAATAAGTACAAATATCGCAGCGCGACTGCGCCCTCTATATGAGCCCAGCTGAATCTGGCACAGACACAAACGGCGGAGGGCCAAAAATCTCAAAGAGTTAATTATTTCTTTCTTCCCTAGGTTCAAGCAATGGTCAGAAGTGTATGGCCATTGACAACCATAATCTTCTCAGGCACTGGGAGCTCTACGGAAGAACTGTTCACCATTGCTCACATAAATGACCTGGAAGACACATGCTACTCTCACTGGAAGTGTATCTGTAGTGACAAAACCAAAAAACTAATCCTGTAAGCATTAAATCCAGGCACACTGAAAATATTATTAACCCCTGCCACGCTAATTCTTATCAACCCGATTACCTTCCCTGCCATTTTTTGGACGATTTATTTGGATATTAAATTGATTTTTTGTCATCAGATCAAGTGCTTCTGAGCTCCAACTCTTCATCACGCTGGTCTCTGTAATTTACACCTCTTGAGTGGGTGTGAGGGCAGTGGCAAGTCACCAGCACCGTGGGAGATAGATGGAGTGGTTCTGACATTGCGGGGCTACAAATGAGAACTATCTATCTATCTATTGCCAGACGCCTTAATCCAGTAGTGGGTGGCCACAAATAAATCGCCTCCATGTCACCCTGTCCCCTGCCATTTCATAGCCCTGCTCCCAGCTCACACCCCCTTCTCTCATATACCTCTCCACTCCATCCCTCCATCTCATCCTTGGCCTCCCCCTCCCTCTCCCCCCTCCACCTCACTCACATACACTCTCCTCATCAGTCTCTCACTCTCCATCCTCTCCACATGACCAAACCACCTCATTGTGTTTCTCTTAACTCTTCCTATCACATCCACATCCACACCACAATTCGCCTTTACTTCCTCATTTGTCAGTCTGTCTCTCGATGTGACTCCACATACTCCTCTCAAATAACTCATTTCCACTGCTCTCACTCTTGACTTCTGTCCCTCCAACAAGGTCCAAGCTTCACTTCCATACGTTAGCGTTGGTATCACAATACTGTCATGTAGTAACTTTTTCACTTCCATGCTCACTTCCCTGTTTCTTATCACTGCTTTCAAGGAACCAGCAACTTTTCTTCCTTGTTGTACCCTTTCAAGCGCTTCGCCCTCTAAACTTCCATCCTTACTCATCACACTACCCAAATACTTAAATGCACTCACATTTTCCATTTCCTTCTCATCCAACCTCACTGTACATTCACTGACTTCACTTCTCTTGAATACCATAACTTTACTCTTCCCTACATTCACCTTTAGATTCCGTTTATTACACACTCTCCCAAACTCATCCACCAAGCCTTGCAGCTCCCTTTCGTCTTCACTTAACAACCCAGTATCATCTGCATACAGCAGTACAGGGTGTTTCTAAACAATGCCCTCTCTCACTAGGGTCGCTCCAACATCCACTGCCCTACTTTGTATCTCTTATTACACCATCCATTTACAGACTGGACAACCATGGACATGACACGTCATTGTTTTAATCCAATCTTCAAATAGAAAATTTCACTCAGTTCACAATCTACACGCACTGCAGCCTTAGCACCCTCATACGTACTCTTCACGTCATTCAACAACTTCCCACCTACTCCATAAATATTCTTAATACTTTCCACAATCCTTTTCTATCCACCCTGTCATATGCTTTCTCCAAATCCATGAAGGCTGCATACAACTTCTGTCCCTTCTCTAGAAACTTTTCCAATAAAGATCTAAGAATGAATATCTGATCTACACAACCTCTTCCCTTCCTGAAACCTCTCTGTTCTCCACCTAATTCCTCTGTCATTTCTCTAACGCTGTCAATAAGTATCCTACAATATACTTTCCCTATTACACTAAGAAGACAAATGCCCCTATGATTACCACACACTTCTTTTTCTCTCTATCCTTTGAAAAGGGGAATAATTATACCCGACAAATGATGAGACCTGAATTACTAAATATGAGGTACAGTATTTGGCAACTGTTGTTTGGCAGGGTTTGGCAACAGGTTTGATGGTGTACAGGGAGACTCAACGTTCCCATGGAAACCACTGACGCTTCCTCGTGCTTGAAATTATGACGCCAAGACCCATCGCCTCATATGAGGCGATTAGCATGGCCAGGGGTTGCCTGCATACTGCCTCATGAGGCAATGGCCATGGCGAGGGTTAAAAGTAGTAAACTTTACAGGGATGATATGCACAATAAATTACAGTCACAATATGATGGAAATAAGAACTGTTCTCAGAGCTGAAAAGGGGTGTGTTGAAAAAATACCTTCATCCAAAGGAAATTAAAAAGGCTTTGGAACATCAACGTACAGATGAAGAAGCTAGCACATCTGCTGAACCTGCAAGAAAAAGACGTTGAGAGTTCCATAGGTTTAACATACAGTACATGACTTAATGCTCTACGGCGAAAAATGCAAGGCTGAGAAAGATCCTAAAAACCCCTCTTGCTGGAGACTAGCATGTATCTGCAGACAAATGAAGAGAAAAGGACACATTACATCACTAAAGGAAGACATGTTAGACAAATGTAAAGAACGAAATGACAAATGGGCCTCTGAGGTTAGGGTCAGGGTAGGTGGAGCAGTGAGTGATTTACATGCTGCCGGTGCTCGTTTCCACATAGACTGCCGCACAAAGTTTACGTCATCAACATCCACAAGTGCTGCAATAAAAGTAATGCACTCTGCACAGGAAGATGTGGATATGTCAGATGAAGTATTGGAAGGCAATATCAGGGTTCTAAAAGCTGACAAGACACATATCTTGAATTCAGTTGATCTACATAATTTGTATATAGAAAATGGGGGCTGTGTACTATCCCGCCAAATGCTTATCTGTAGACTTTCTACTTTGGAAAAGATCTTTTATTTATTTCTTCCCCAGGGAAAGACACAACAATTCCATTTCACAGTGAGAGTAAGAGAACCCTACCAATCCTTTCAGACCCAGAAACAGATAGCACCGACATGGCTGTAACCTTGGTGAAGACCCAGATTTGTGATGAGGTCAAGGAACGAAAATTATCTTGAATGACACAACTACAGCAGATCCTTCGACTATGAAAAAGCCCCTAGACATGTTTGCAGCGCTGTTCTTGATCTGGATAAACTGTCACCAAAAATTAATAACTCTCTACCCACACTCCTAGTAGGAAATATTTTTACATCGGCATTAACAAATCATCCAACACCCTTTCAGATAGGCCTGGAAGTCTTTCAACAAAATTCAAAAGAAGTAAAGACTACTCATATGAATGCTTTCGGTGTTACTTGCACTTATGACGAATTGTAGCATTTCAAGAGGTCTGCAGTTACATCAGTAGCTAAAAATAGTGAACTGACATCAATTTCTAAGGCTACAGATGGTTCAGTGCAGTGTGTGGCAGACAGTTTTGATGCCGACATAGCATCTCAAAATGGCAAGATATCAACATATTCCTTGGCAATACTCATAACTCAGTCAGATAATGAAAGTCACCATGTAGAGCAGGCTATATCACGTTTACAGAAGACACTGGTCACAAAGGAAATTGACTATGAGTTTGAAATAGTCAGGTAAAATGACCCAAATAAACCTGACATTCCACCACAGTTCTTGACAAACCAGGTTCCTTCACTAAAACTTCTTGCACATATGACTGTAGCAAAACAAAAAGCTGAGAAAGATATTATATCCTTCTTGAAAGATGTCATAAAGTGTGAAGATTGTCCTGAGTTTCATGGATGTAATGCTCGTTTATGTAGTGACCGAGGAGAACCTCTCCAGCCAAAGATTAAAGCTGTTTACCTCCCGTTTATTGACATGTCACCTGCACATCCAGACACAGTCATGACTGCCATGACTAAAGCACAAAAAGTAAGCCAAGAGACAGAACAGAAGTTTACACTCTTCGCAGCTGGCCAACAACTCTACAAAGTCGCAGTTCAGATGAAAAAACGTCAGTTTTGCTTTTCGTTTTATGACTTTGTATTTATCAAACTCAATTATATTTCTTATTTGCTGAAGAAAAGTAAAATATTTAATAAACATATTGTATACCTAAATTATTAATGGAGGAGCAGAGGCCCCTAAGCTTTGGCGAAGGGTAAGAGCTCACTCATCTCGTTAACCCTAATAATAAAAAAGGGGGGGGGTCAGCCAGTTCCTCCAAGTTGCTACCCCTGGACTTAGATTGAAGACTGGCAAACAGATCGTCTGAAATTCAAGGTGTTAAAACCGTTTCAAAGACAATATCAGTATTATTATTATGTTGAATTTAGGACCTTGTCTTATTTTAAAACGCTCAATACTGACAGATGTCCAGTAATGCATTTCATCAGAGTGATGATCTAGACAAGCAGAAAGAAAAAAATAATTAGACGTCAAATCAAGGTTGAGTCCCCCCTGCTGCCGGACTAATCGTCTTTCGTCTGCTAATTTTTCTCTCCTCCCACTTCATGTTTCCTCTCCCTCGCACTGTCCCTGTCCCTTTCTGTCCTCCTCTCCATTTTCCTCACCTCCTTCTTTTTTTAACAACATTTTTTTTTTATAGTCTCTCCGTGCTGATGTGTGCATCTGCCGATGATTCGATCTGTGTCGTCCATGTCTGTGTGACTCCACGAGTCTATTTCTCCATTCCTGTTTTTCTCATTCTGTTGTTCGTACTCTTATCTAATTGTTCTTACCTAGTTATATCTTCACAGGATTGAATCAAGCTAGTACTGTCTCTTGTTTTGAACCATTTTTATCATACATATCTTTGAACTTATGAATAGTGTTGACACACTATTTCATTCACAAGTGCATTCCACTGACCAATTGCTCTATTTGGGAAAATGAATTTCCTTTCGTCGTTATCACCTCTGTTTGTTTGTTTGTTTTGAGTGTCCTCTTGACGTTGCTTCCCCATTAGTTATATACTCATTTATGTCTATTTTCTCTTTTCATGTGATCCATTTATGTGACATAATCATGACTCCTACAGTATTTTCCTTCTCTCTTGTAATGTTGGTAGGTTTATTTTTTATGGTCTTTCTTCATAGCTTAGATCCCTTAAGTTTGGAGCCCATCTTGTAGCAGCGCTTTGTACCTTTTCAGTCTTATCTGTGTGTGTGTATGTGTGTGTGTGTGTGTGTGTGTGTGTGTGTGTGTGTGTTTTAGGTGGATTCCAGACTACACATGCATATTCCAAAGTTGGTCTAATAAATGATAAGATTATCTTTTTCAGTATGTTTTCATTTGTATAAGAGATCGCCTCTCATATTAGCAGTGTGTCCCGTATTTTCTCGATAGTCTGTGTGTGTGTGTGTGTGTGTGTGTGTGTTTGTGTGTGTGTGTGTGTGTGCAAAATAACCCGAGCAGTTTTAACCGATTATAGGAACTTGGTGGAAGGGCTGAAGCTGAACTAAGGGGTAAACATATTAAGCTTCGCCATATGTAGCCTGTGTTGAAGGTTTTGATAAGTATTGTTAACCTTCTCCATACATCTGGGAAAGCTTATTTTTTTGGAAAGTATTATTATTTTTCTTTTAACTTAATTTCCTAGATCTCCATGGTATTATACAGGACGGTACCCTAGGATAACCCAAGTATTTGTGCCAAATATAAATGGCATTGATCTATTTTTGAAGGTCATATACTAATTTTTGGTGCAAAAAAATTGCACATTTGAAATCGAAGTACTGTATCTCAGAAACTAATTGAGATACACCAGTTTAGTTGGAAATCCTAAGATAAAAAAATTTGCTGAGAATTTTGGCTGAATATTTTGTCATTTAGCCTAGCAGAAAGTACCGAATTTAAATATCCTCAGTGTTTTCTTTGTAACAGGTTTTAGAGAAAACCACAAAAGCTGTAAAGCTGTAACTTCACAGAAATATATCTCTGGTCCCTCTCATTATCTGAAAGGAATCAGGTTACAGTTAATATAGTTGTGTTTCAGCTCCTTGGTCCTCCTGAACATCACTGGCTGCGGGTGTGCATTATTCCTCGAAGACGTCTCAGTTGCACTGTCCTGGCCCATGGTACAGCCACAGACGATTCACGTGTATAACTTTTGGGCGAGACTTTGTGCCTCCCTGAATCCTGTAATGTAACGTCTAACAGGCGAACCATCACAGTTAAGGGCCCATCCCATGGGCTCTGCAGGTTCGGTGACTGTCCCTTCTTCCTCTAAGGATTGTATAGCCAAACTTTGTCACGATCCTTGAAGCTCACCTCACTTGCCTTGACATCATACCTGCACTTCATCACTTCACTTGAAAACATCAGAGTTTCTTGAACTTGATGATGTACACTCGGCAAGAGTTCCACCTGGACCACCTAGTCGCGGGATATGGCTAACGTGGCAACAGCGCGTGTGTGTGTGTTCGTGTGTACATGTGCGAGAATTTTTAGAATCACGAAGCTTCATCCTCTGTGCCTTATTATATTATTATGTGGTTTTTGTATTAGGCTGTGATATTGGCTAATAAATATTGTGTCATTGCTTGGGATAATGAGCTATGCACTATGCTATTTATAAAGTCTGATTTATATAAAATAATTTCTCCTCATATCTTGTAGCGTGAACCACGATACAGGTTGAGCTGTGGTTCAGAAACAGTGTACCCCATCTGCCCCCCATATATACATGCCCCCCCCCCACTGCATATGTGCCCCCACTAAACGCGCTGACTAAACACGCGCTCCCACAGCTCGAGCAAGCAGATGTAACTCAGTAAGGGGCTGACATTCGTAAGGGAAACACCCTGATCTTTTCTCCAACATTAAAGAACTTAAATAGCTACTCCAGGACTTTCATTAAATCATCAAGGGACTGTAACAAGAGTGAGCAAGTTCATGAACAAATGGCGCGATGTAGGAGGAAGGGGAAAGTATGGGAGTGAGTGGTGGGAGCTTGGCAGGTGAGGGAAAGGGGATGAAGTGGGGTCACCTCGTTTACTCCAATAGTTATATACAGTAGTATTGCTATTACAGTCTATTTATTAAGGCATCAATGATATCCTGTATCCTGAATAACAATAAACCTATTTGTTTTTTATTATTTATTATTATAGACAACTGATTACACACTTTAAATTACACCAAACATAGGATACCCGATCTCTCAATAACACGACAACATGCAGCCTGCTCCACCACCTCGACACTCTCTCTCTCTCCTAAATCGACAGCTGCCTATCAGTAGACACACACACATTATCAGTTTGTGTTAATGAGCAATGACGTTGCATATAATATGTTTACCTACAATTTAATACTATGTCAAAATACAAGTACAGTATATTTATCAGCTCACCTTACGGATTACGTTAGCCAATAAACAATACAGTACTTATGTACGTAGCCTACGTTTCAGTAATAGTCGTGGGGTAGCCATACTCAAAGTGATATTTTCGCAAATGTTTTAGGTAATCATGTGTTCAGTGGCAGATACCAGTTAGAGGGGAGGTGGCAACTGAAACCCCCAGTCCCGATAGCTACTCTGGTGCGTTATAGTGTCACTATAGAGGTTCCTGTTCCTCCAGTTATGTCAATTATTAAGGTTAACATACTGATGACAGCCATTCCTTGTGAAAAATACAAACAGCCTATTATAAACTCTCAAAATATGTTATGGAGCATATTGTGGGAGCATTGCAGCTTCCACGCACCGTAGTCCTGGTCTGTTTGTTTCAGCATTGCCAGCGTGACAGTGTGGTGTGAACATGATATTAATGCTACAACTCTTTATGCTTATTTTCATTTGGAACAACAGAATTCATAAAAGGATTTCATTCAGTACAATACAGTGTGTGTGTGGGAGGGGGACAATACATGTGGAGGGGGTGGGGGAGTGTAGTAAGTATGTGATGTGGGTGTGACATAATGGTAATGTGGCTGTGTGCATACGTGGCTAAGGACGTGCACGACTGATGTAAGTAATCTGTTCCTTTCACACTTGATGACACACACCTCAGTAGTAATTAGGTCCTATTGATAAGTTTGTAGCATATTACATAATTATATTATATATGATTATGCTTTCGAGGTGGAACCTGAAACATCGTATAAAGACAAACACTGAAATATTAGAAAAATGCACATTCAGTGGCATGATACATGAATAACAACATTTCAGAAAGAAATATTACCATATTATAACATCCATTTAACAAAAAACGTTGTGGGTGCAGCGTTTCTTAAGCTTAGTGTATTGGATTTCCTTTGATCAGTATATTACGCTATACTATAGCTTTGAGTTCAGTAATATATATGTTAAATATTGTCTAATAAGTGATGTCATGGTGGCTCATCCAGTGGATGTTCACTTAACCTGAGGAATCCCATCGACGTATGGGTACGTCGCAACGTTTTGTCACAGCTACACCCATCAACGTACAGGTATGTTGCGCAATTGCAAGGGTCATAATATGCACAATTTTCAAGTTTTGGGGGTGATTTTTGGTAAACATATGTGGGAAACCTTCCTCTACCTACTGTCAAGCGGAGATACTGCCTGGCCCCACCTAACCCCCCCTTCCTCCCACACTGGGCAATTCACCTGTTAGCAGTAACCTGGCCAGTGAAGGTATGTTGCCCCGCGGTCTCTCCAATGACGAAATTCACGGTGAAAGTGATTCCTGAGGTGGAGGACAAAGAAATAAAGAAGCCAGAGCAAGAAACAAACAGAATTGATGAGGTGGTAATGTCATAAAGGAAGGTGCCATATGTGGATGTGTTTGGTGACTGAACAATGCTTCTATTGCCTATATAAATGTGTGAAAACCAATACAGTTCTGTACTACACATAAATTCAAATACATAAATAACTACGTAATTTAAAGTGGCTTGAATTAGTTAACACTTCCATAGTTCGTTTTCTTTAGCCAGGTACCCTGAGAAAGAGGGAATACGTAAGGCTGACTCATCACCTGTAGCACCATTTATAGCCTCAGGAGAGCGATTTCTCTATGAATTTTTGATGTTTCTCACAAAATGCGAAGGTCTGAGGCAAAAGAAAAATTTTCCGAAAATGCTCGGGACTGGAGGGTATCAGAGGTTGGAAATCGGTCGGGACGTGACGGGTTAAAGCTATATCGAATAGACAGCAAGTGCAGTTGTTAGTAGTTTACCAGTAGGCCTATTTGTTATTGATCACACACTGACCAACTTATTCCTCACCAGTTTTATTTAATATTTATCATGATTGGGAAACAGCACCTTAGGCATGGCAGCAGATGGCAAGATTTCCAGCGAGTTGGCGAGATGTCTAAAGCTGTCATTGTGCCAGTCAAGAGAGCATCATATTTTAATGGAAAAAAAAAAGTGTCATTGTAACTGGAAAGTTGCGTTACGAAATGCACATGAACGGGCCTGATTCCTGTATAAGTGCTCTCAAATACAAGTCAGGTCAGTGAGCAATATATATAATATTGTGTTATATCA
>JAGKTI010018437.1:0-17704 GCA_018397915.1 Birgus latro | reverse complement strand
TTACCCTAAATGTTAATCATAATTTCCTGCTTGCAATTTAATTTTTCCATGCATGGTTCTTAAGTAAAACAGCTAGGAAAAGGTGGAAGCAGTGAATTTCATGTCCGGTCCTAACCTAACCTAACCTAACATTGTGTTAATCATAATTTCCTGCTTTTAATTTAATTCTTTGATGTATGGTTATTAAGTGCACTAGCTAGGAAAAAGGTGGAAGCAGTGAATTTCATGTCCGGTCATAACCTAACCTAACCTAACCATTTTTCTGGTAGCAATTAACATCATTTACTGTAATTGATGCTTTGTATCCAATAATTTAGTGCATAAAATGTGAGAAAAGATGAGTTCCATGTCCGATACTTACTTATACTATGCTGGCAAGTTCTGAGCTCCTATGACCCACTCACCCCTAAATCATCATTTTTTGGTTAAAATTCAATAAATTCATGCTATATGTGCATTATTTATGTGAAAAGGGACCTAAATAAGTGGTATACATGTCCAGTAGGAAGGTAGGAAGGTAGTTTTCTGATTTAGGTTAGGTTAGGTTAGGGTCATGAAAAACCAGTGCTGGAGCTTCAGGACCAATATCCGGACAAAACCAATATTCGGACATGGTTTTGGCTCTATTACAACGGATATTGGAAGGATTACTGTATATATATTTTTATGCAAGGAAGAAGGAACAAAAGGCCATGGGCCCACATACTGTTCCTTCCAAGAAAAAACAAAAACAATACAAAAGAAAGCCAAATTCAAGATCTATTCACTTCGAGATGCCTGGACACACTGCGTTTGAAAGACTGGAAATCGTAGGAAGTAGGGAATACAGACAAAGGAAGACAGGTCCAGAGTTGACCAGTTGCATAAATGAAGGACTGGGAGTAACAGTTAACTCTTGCATTAGAGAGTTGGACAGAAAAGGGATGAGAGTTTGTTGCTAGACGGGTACTACGTGCCCATCATACAGGTGGAGGGATGCAAGCAGACAGTTCAGAGCAACAGTGACAGTTGAAGTAGCGACAGAAGAGAGATAAAGAAGCAACAGTGTGGCGAAGAGACAAAGGTTGAAGGGAATCAGTAAGAGGAGGAGAGTTAATGAGACGAAAAGCCTTTGACTCCACCCCATTGAGAAGAGCTGCATGTGGGAAGCCTCCCCACACATGAGAGTTGTACTCCATACACGGGCGAATAAAACCCGTGTACAAGGTCAACAACTGTGCAGGGGTAAAGAAAGTTCAGAGTCGGCTTAGCACACCTAATCTCTTGGAAGCAGATTTCACAAGAGATGTAATATGTTCTTTCCCAGATAAATCCTGAGAGTTTATTATGAAACCCCAAGTATGTTCAAGGACGATGCAGCACTGAGCTGGACATTATTAAACATTAGTGGGTAATCCTGAGGAAGATTTTGTCGGGTTGATAAGTGTAAGAACTGAGTTTTTGATGCATTAAAAATAACAAGATTATTTTTACCCCAATCAGAGATACGAGCCAAGTCACACATTAGGTGTGCCATAGCTTCATCCCTTGTTTGTTGAAGTGACTGCTTAGATGGACGTTGCGGAAACCGAATGGAAAGGTGAAGGGTGGAATCATCAGAATATGAGTGGATAAGGTTAGATGTACGGCTTAGAAGGTCAGTGATGAATAAAAGGAAGAGAGTTGGTGATAGGATAGAGCCCTGAGGAACACAACTGTTGACAGGTCTGGGAGAAGAACGATGGCCGTCTACAACAGTGGTTATAGAACGACCAGAAAGGAAGCTAGAGATGAAGGTATAGATAGAAGGATAGGAGGGCAGTTTGGAAATTAAAGATTTATGCCAGACTCGATCGAAAGCCTTTGAGATGTCAAGTGCAATGGCAAAGCTTTCGCCAAAGTTCCGAAAGGAGGATGACCAGGAGTATGAAAGGTAGGTGAGAAGACTGCCAGTGGAGCGGCCCTGATGGAACCCATACTGACGATCACAAAGAGGGTTGTGACAGGAAAGATGCTTTAAGATTTTTCTGTTAAGAACTGACTCAAAAACTTTTGAGACACAGGATGTTAAAGCAACTGGATGATAGTTAGAGGGTTGGGAATGGTCAACTTTCTTTGGGACTGGCTGAATGAGAGCAAACTTCCAGCAAGAAGGAGGGGTACAAGTTAATAGACAAAGTCGAAAGAGTTTATCTAGGCAGAGTGTAAGCACAGTTTTTGAGGACAACAGGAGGGACTCCATATGGCCCATATGCCTTGTTAGTATTGAGGCCAGTGATGGCAGAAAATACATCAGCTGAAGAAATTTTAATGTCAATCATGAGGAAGTCAGAGGGGGGAAGTGATGGAGAAACAGCACCGGAATCGTCTAAGGTGGAATTCGAGGAGAAAGTCTGAGCGAAGAGATCTGCTTTATCAGTAGATAAAATAGCTACAGAGTCATCAGAGTAGAAAAGAGGAGGGAAGGATGATGAGCTAATAAAGCCACAGGAATGTCCGGGTAGTGGTAATGTCTGGATAATGAACAATATCCTCCTACTATAGGTGAGTCGCATAAAATGTGTGTTTGTAAGCCACTGTTTTCTAATCCACAGAATGATCGAAAGTAGCAGAAAACACGGTTATATGCTTAAAGCACCGACTTTCAATGCCAAAACAGAGCACTTCCGCTGAGATTTCCATGGCCTGTGTCTGTGCAGTAAACTGCAGCCATCAGCCACTCACAGGTAAGCATGACATGCAATGAGAAGCCAATCATAACTCTTTCCTGGCAGAAAGTGCATGCACTACTTCCCTACACTGTTTATTCCGGCACCACTCGCTGCGAGAGTGGCCACGAGCATAGTTTCTGAGGACTACCTGGCCCCTTTTTTTTGTTCCCTTACTTGGCCTTCCAGCGTGATACGTTGCCAGACCTCAACCGGCCAAAGACTTCATCACAAAAGGAACAGAATAAAGGCCACCATTTAAATATGACCAGAAAATGGATGTAATTTGTCACATTGATAACAGACAGAAAATGGAAAAGAACGACGACGACACCGCTTCAGCTATCCCTGCAGCGGACTTTGAGGGGGATCCTGAGGGAGGCTAAGGAGGAAGAAGTGGGGCTAAGGCAGCTGCAGCATGAGACACCACCACACTCACATCATGCTGAGAGGCCCTACTTTGCCTCTAGCCTCAGAACCCCCAACCCCGCCCCTTCCACTTAAGCACTGTCGTCAGTCGGAGTCAGATAAGACTGTTTAATATTGTTTATTTAATGTTTTATATTTTATATTTCCAGTAATCCACGCATTGAATAATTATTTGAGTGTGTGTTAGTGTTCCCTGTTGACTAGCTGGGTGTAAGCAGGGTGATATGTTGCAACATGGCTGAGAGGCCAAAAACATGAGTACAGTAATATCTCCCAAAAGTTATGTTATTTATAAACTACAGAATTTCTAAAGTACAGCAGTGGTCCAAAACCATATTGCCGCAGAGTAGATGACTTGACTGTATGTCCAAACCCTACAATAACTAACATATTTGTACAGTACCCCTTCCTACTTTGGCAGTGTTTTCCAGTCATCCTGCCATATTTTGAAATCAAAACACATACAGGAATATCCAAAGTAATGCTAAACACCAAGAAAACCATGCCAAAAAAAACCTGAAAACAAAAAAACACCCTACCTATACATTTCTCTGTGTACAGTACCCCTTCTAATTTTGACACTGTTGCCAGGTCAATCTGCAATATTTAGACATCAAAATATATATAGGAATATCCAAAGTAAAGCTAAACACCAAGAAAACCATTAAAAAAAAAAACACTGAAAACCAAAAAACACCCTACCTTGGTGTGGTTGAGGACGTGATGGGAAGCGTTAGGAGAAACACGTTAAGGTGGTTTGGGCATGTGGAGAGGATGGAGAGTGAAAGACTGACGAGGAGAGTGTATGTGAGTGAGGTGGAGGGGGCGAGAGGGAGGGGGAGGCCGAAGATGAGATGGAGGGATGGAGTGGAGAGGTATATGAGAGAAGAGTGTGTGAGTTGGGAGCGTGGTAGTGAAATGGCAGGGGACAGAGTGACATGGAGGCGATTTGTTTGTGGCCACCCTGTAAGGGATTGAGGCATCTGGCAATAGATAGATAGATAGATAGATGTACAGTATCCCTCCTAATTTTGGCACTGTATTCAGGTCAACCTGCCATATTTAGACATCAAAACACAAATAGGAATATCCACAGTAATGCTAAACACACACACAGAAAAAAAAAAAAAATGAAAAATGAACACCAAAAAACAACCCACCTATACACTACTGTATGCACAGTACCCCTCCTAATTTTGGCACTGTTTTCAGGTCAATCTGCCATATTTAGACATCAAAACACACATAGGATTATCCACATTAATGCAAAACACCAAGGAAACAATGCATAAACAACATCCACAAAAAAACTCAAGACGGTTGGAAAATCAGTTATCTGACACCAGTGATAACTGCTCCCGGGCCACAAAAAAATTTCATGGTCAGTAAACCAATGGAAATTGGTTAAATTGGTATAAATGGTATACCATCATCTTCGATGGTGTTTATACTAAGAATAAAAAAAACACAGAAAACTGATGAGTAAATGTACAGAAACGCAGTGAGAATAAATAGTTTGAAGAGTAAAACTTACCTTCAAATAAATTCCCACCATCCCAGTGCAAAATTTTGCCAGAACCTTCCACGAGCTAACCACATGTCTAAATGCAGAATTTCATGAACATTCTCGTGGCCACTGCCACTAATATTACAGTAATCTCTCTACTTTCCAGACGACCACTATCCGGTTACACCACTGTTCGGACATCGTAGGCTGATGTTTAAAACCCAAAAATGCCAAAAAATTGCAAAAAGAAAAAAAGAAAAAATACGATTTTTTTTTACCAGTAAGTTTGAATTTGGCGCGCGGCTCCAAACAGCCGTGTTTACATTCACATTCCCACTATCTCCCCCTCCTGCCACTCCGACAGATGCCTCTGAACTGCCATGAGTTTTTGTTTAAACAATCATAACTCACAGTGCTAAGGATTAAGTGCAGTTAAACACTGGATTACTGTACATGCTTCAAGAGCATTTTCACCACTGTCAGAGCTTTAGAGGTGGGGTAAACAGCCACCACGGACATGTAAGTACACTGACAGCTGCCAAATATTTTCCATAATCACTTCTAGATTCTCATTCTCTGGTTACATTTTATTTACTTCATGCTTTGTGTCCCATACTTGAGTGCACAGGCTGTGAAAGAGGTGATTTTCTCAGTGATTACCATGTCTCTTACATACATTCACTATCTAGTCAACTGGTGAACATTTTTGCCCCACACACCTCTAAATCATAATTTTTCTAGTTCTGTCTATCTATCTATTGCCAGAGGCGTCAATCCCGAACAGGATGGCCACAAACAAATCACCTCCATGTCACTCTGTCCCCTGCCATTTCACTACCACGCTCCCAACTCACACCCCCCTCTCTCAAATACCGTCAGTCTTTCACTCTCCATCCTCTCCACATGCCCAAACCACCTTAATGTGTTTCTCCTAACGCTTCCTATCACGTCCTCAACCACACCACAACGCTCCTTCTCTTACTCATATGTTAGTCTGTCTCTCCATGTGACTCCACATGCTCCTCTCAAATAACTCATTTCCACTACTCTCACTCTTGACTTTTGTCCTTCCAAGAGGGTCCAAGCTTCACTTCCGTATGTTAGAGTTGATATCACAAAACTGTCATGTAACAACTTTTTCACTTCCATGCTCACCTCCCTGTTTCTTATCAATGCTTTCAACGAACCAGCAACCTTCCTTCCCTGCTGTACCCTTTCGAGCACTTCACCCTCCAGACTTCCATCCTTACTCATCACACTGCCCAAGTACTTAAATTCACTCACATTCTCCATATCATTCCCATCCAATCTCACTGTACATTCATTGGCTTCACTTCTCTCGAAGACCATCACTTTACTCTTCCCTACATTCACCTTTAGATTCCGTTTCTTACACACTCTCCCAAACTCATCTACTAAGCCTTGCAGCTCCCCTTCATCCTCGCTCAACAACACAGTATCATCTGCAAAAAACAGTACAGGGAGTTTCCACACACTGCCCTCTCTCACTAGGGCCACTCCAACATCCACTGCCCGACCTTGTATCTCTTTTATAACCCCATCCATATACAGACAGAACAACCATGGAGACATGACACATCCTTGTTTCAATCCAACCTTCAAATGGAAAGATTCACTCAGTTTGCCATCCACACGCACTGCAGCCTTAGCACCCTCATACATACTCTTCACTGCCTTCAATAACTTCCCATCCATTCCATATATTCTTAATATCTTCCACAAACCTTGTCTATCCACGCTGTCATATGCTTTCTCCAGATCCATGAAGGCTGAATACAACTTCTTGCCCTTCTCTAGAAACTTTTCCACTAAGGATCTAAGAATGAATATCTGGTCTACACAACCTCTTCCCTTCCTAAAACCTCCTTGTTCTTCCCCAACTAATTCCTCTGTAATTTCCCTAACTCTGTCAATAAGTATCCTACCATATACTTTTCCTATTACACTGAGAAGGAAATGCCCCTATGATTACCACACACTGCTTTTTCACCATTTCCTTTGTACAGAGGAATAATTATAGCTGACTTCCAATCCTCCGGGACTCTACCCTCCTCCCAAGCCAATCTGCACACCTTCCACATCCATTCTATTACTATCTCTCCCCCATGCTTCAGCATTTCACCACACACTCCATCAATTCCTGGGCCTTTCCCCATTTTAACTTTCTTCATTGCTTCCACCACTTCCATCCTAGTAGTTTCTTCCTCCTTCCCCCTGCCATTCCCCAGCCACTTATACTTGCATTACTTTCATTCTCTATGTTCAACAGTTCATTAAAGTGTTCTCTCCATCTTTTTACTTTTTCTCCCTTCTCCACTAGTAATCTACCATTTTTATCTTTCACACCCCCACTAACTTCGTTGGCGCCCTGTCTAGGTCTCTTTACCTACTTCCAGAACATTTTCTTACATTCTCTCCACTTTGCACTCAAATTCCTTTCAAATTCCTCATCCACTCTCTTCTTACTCTCTCTTACTAATCTTTTCACCTCTCTCTTCCTCACTACATATAACTCTCTCGTTCGTCTTTCAGCTTCTTTGACGCCCCTGTTCCTCATCCACTCATTATATGCTTTCTTCTTTTGTGTCACAGCCTCTCTCACCTCTTCAGTCCACCATACTGTTCCCTGAACCCCCTTTCGTCTTCTCTTCACCCCGCACACCACCTCACATGCTGCACAGATTTCTTCTGTGAATACCTACCTTCCACGTCCCCCATCTGCTCCAATCTATACTTACCCAATCATTTTCCACTTCCCTTTTATAATCAGCCTTTATTCTATCCTCTTGTAACTTTTCTACCCTCCTTGTAACAAATACTTCCTCCTGTCCTTCCCTTCTTCTCTTCCTCCATCTTGTTTGGATTCTGATTCTGGCCACCACAAAGTGGTGGTCAGAAAGTCCACTCCCCCAACCTCTATATACTCTTGTATCCATTACACATTTCTCATCCTTTCATCCACACACACAGTCAATCACTGCCTTCCGTTCATTCATTCCACCGTCCTCTCTTCTCACCACTTGCCACGTACAGTACATCCTTCAACTTTGCGAATCACCAATTTTGCGAGGTAGTTCCAAGTCATTTATTTTTTAACATTTATGAACTTTGCGAGCGATCACACACTTTGCGAGGTCGAGTGGTCGGAAAGTCGTCTTCCGCATTACTTTGCCACGCAGAGTAGTGACGTCGTGGTTCGCTGGGCGTACTGAGCTTCCTAGTTCGGTGTTCTGCCGCCCCCCACGTTTGTTTACACCACAGTAGTCGCACCCAAGCCTTGCCCTGCCACCAGTCCCATACACCACGCCAGTCTTCACATCAGTGTAAACATGCATTTTTTTCTTTTTTATGTTTCTTACCTATGATGTTTTCATAATAATATTACTGTACAATACATCAGTCCATGTTTGTTTCATTTATCATCATAAAATTAAGAGGTAGAGTCGAGAGAAAGAGTGGGAAAAAGTGCTTACCTTGGGGTGATGTCGATCAATTTACCTTTATTGCATATATTTAAATGTTTAAACTTTGCGAATTTCGATTTTGCGAGGTTTTTTGTTGACCATATTCTCGCAAAACTGGAGGAAGCACTGTATACCTATGGATCATTTTGTGCCTGAAGAGGGTATTAGCTACCACCAACCCCCTCCCAGCACAAATGTCCACTAAAGCACTGCCATTCTCATCCATCTCTGCCAGCACACCCCACTCACCAACCACTCCATCCACCTTCTCATTCCCTATTTTTCCATTCATATCTCCAATCAGAAACACTCTCTCATTCCATTCAAACTTTTCCAAGCAGGCTTCCACATTTGTCCAAAACTCTTCTCTCACTCTACTTACACGATCTTGCGTTGGCGCATACACGCACACAATTGCCCACATTTGTAGTCCAACTTTCACTCTTACCCACACAATCCTTGACCCAACTGATCCATACTCTCTTACATTCTCCTTCCACCTGTTGTTCACAGCAATACACACTCCCTCTTTCACCCTCTCATTCTCACCCACTCCCGTGCATATACCCCATCCATACTTCCATTCTCTCACACTCTCACCTCTCCATTTAGTGTCAGTTATTCCACTTATATCCACTTTCGCACTCTCAAGCACCTGTACAATCTCTCTCTCTTTCACCTCATCATTCATACCCCTAACATTCCACGTTGCAATCTTTACCACGTCCTTTGTCCGGTCCTTTTTCATCAACATTTGGTCAGTCCTGGTCCGATGCTTCTTGTTCGTATTTTTAGTTAGTTGTTTTTACGGGGAGGGGCACTAACCCACCACCAACTCTTTTAGTCGCCTCTTACGACAAGCAGGGATACTGGGGGAGAATTCTTGAAAAAACCCCTACCCCCAGGGGTAAGTAGTGCCATCGGGTGAGAGTTGAACTCACGACCTTGTGATTATTCTCATGCGCTGCCAACTGCGCCACCAAGGCTTTTTTTCTGGTTACATTTTATTTACTTTATGCTTTGTGTCCCATATTTGAGTGCACAGGCTGTGAAAGTGGTGATTTTCTCAGTGATTACCATATCTCTTACATACATTCACTATCTAGTCAACTGATGAACATTTATGCCCTACTCACCTCTAAATCATAATTTTCTGGTAACAATTTATTTGTTTCATGCTTTGTATCCCACATTTTAGTGCATAAGTTGTGAGAAAGGGTGATTTTCTTAGTGACTGCCATGTCCGATACTTACTTACACTATGCTGTCAACTTGTGAACACCTCTGCCTTACTCTCCTCAAAATCATCATTTTTTGGTTAACATTCAATTAATTCATGCTTTGTGTCCATTATTTATGTGAATGGGGTCTTAAATAAGTGCTATGCATGTCTGGTAGGGAGGTAGGTAGGTGGTTTTCTAATTTAGGTTAGGTTAGGTTAGGGTCAGGAACGACTGGTGCTGGAGCTTCAGGGCCACTATCTGGACAAGACCACTTTCCGGTCATGCCTTTGGCTCTATTACGTCGGATAGTGGGAAGATTAGTGTATCCAAATAAATTGCACAAAACTTTAAAAACTCAGGAGTCAGTGCAATCAGTGCGAAGGAGAGGAGGGACTCAGGGAGTGAGGGGGAGGGAGGGAGACGAGAGGCATCGGGCAGGATTTTCACCCTTCTGTCACGAGGCGGACGGGCGCCTTTACCGTACATTTACTCATGATTTGTGGTCTGTTAGACGCATGGTGGCCATCTGGAAACAAAACTCCCAGTGACCATGTGACTTCGGACATTCAGTAGAGAGGTGGACAGTCACTGTCACCGAATATGTACTCATAGCTTGCGGTCTGTGTTCGATGCATGGTGGCAGTTGGAAAAGCCTTAGCCTTGTGGCCACATGTCTTTGGACATTGGGTGAGGATGCGTATGGACGTTCTGACACCACTTGTGGGTTATAGTCATATTACTCGGGTGGTGGAGGTTTGTTGGGAGTGATCCGACCAGCACGCGAATTTGACCATTCAGTACAGGGGTGGACAGACATTTTAGCTCTGGTTGTGGGTTATGGCCTACTATTTGCTCAAGACTCAAGTCCAGTGGCCATGATACCGAGTGCCTGAACATGTCGGCTGGCCACTCAAAGATCTCAAGGACTTTTACATCAGATAACAGTATGTAAATTAGGATAATGGTTTAATAATGGTTAAACATAGTGTAGTGGTACTCTGCTTTTAGGGTAGCTCTATACTGAGTGTGAAGCCAAATGATTTCCTGTAAACCAGGAAAGCATATACAATGCTTGGTGGTAACCTTATAACCAACCAACACATGTGGGCTGACGGAGGGTTAGTGCCCCTCCCAGGAAAGCAACTACCTAAAAATGCAAACAAGAAGCCTAGGACCAGGACTGACCAAAAGATGACGACTAAGGACTGAACACAGGACGTGGTACAGATTGCGACATGGAATGTAAGGAGTGCAAATGATGAGGTGAAAGAGAGAGAGAGATTGTCCAGGTGCGAATGTGGATGTATGTGGATTAACTGAAACTAAAAAGAGGGGTGAGAGTGTAAGAGAATGGGAGTCTGGATGGGGTATATGCACGGGAGTAGGTGAGAATGAGAGGGCAAAAGAAGGTGTGTACTGTTGTGAGTAACAGATGGAAGGAGAATGTATGAGAGTATGGATCAGTTGGCAAAAGGATTGTGTGGGTATGATTGAGAGTTGGACTACAAATGTGGGTGATTGTGTGTGTGTATGTGCCAATGCAAGATCTTGCAAGCAGAGTGTGAGAAGAGTTCTGAACAAATGTGAAAGAGTGCAGAGAAAAGATTCAAAGGAATAAGAGAGTGTTTTTGACTGGAGATATGAATGGAAAAGTAGGGAATGTGAAGGTGGAGGGAGTAGCTGGTGAGTGTGGCGTGCTTGAAAGATGAACGAGAATGGCAGTGGACTAGTGGACATTTGTGCCGGGAGGGGGTTGGTAATAGCCAATACCCATATCAGGAACAAAATCATCCATAGGTATACATGGCGAGTGATGAGAAGGGTGGGAGGTGAACTAAATGAATGGATGGCAATGACTGATTATGTGTGTCTGTGGATGATATGATGAGAAGGTGTGTAATGGATGCAAGAGCATACAGAGGTTCGGGGAGTGGACTTTCTGATCACCACTTGGTGGTTGGGATAATCAAGGTCCAAATGAAATGGAGAAATAGAAGAAAGACAGGAGGAAGTAGTTCATACAAGGATGATGGAAAGGTTACAAAAGGATGAAAAAAGGCAGAATATAAAAGGGAAGTGGAGGACATGGAAGGTGTGTGCAAGATATTCACAGAAGAAATCTGTGCAGCGTGTGAGGTGGTGTATGGGGTGAAGAAAAGACAAAAGGGGGTGGAGGGAACACCATGGTGGAAGAGGTGAGAGGCTGTGGCACAAAAGAAGAACGTATATAATGAGTGGACGAGAAACAGAGTCGTGGATAAAGTTGAGAGACAGAGGAGAGGAGAATGTTATATGCAGAGAGGAAGAGAGAGATGAAAAGATTAGTAAGAGAGAGTAAGAAAAGAGTGGATGAGGAATTTGGAGGGAACCTGAGTGTAAACTGGAAGGAATGTAAGAAAATGTTCTGGAAAGAGGTAAAGAGAGATAGATTGGGTGTGAAAGAAGTCAGTCAGGGAGTGAAAGATAAAAATGGTAAATTACTATGAAGAGAGAAAAAGTCAGCAGATGGAGAAAAAACTTTAAGGAATTGCTGAACATAGGGAATGAAAGTAATGCGAGTATAAGTGGCTAGGGAATGGGAGACGGAGGGATGTGAGAAGAGAGGAAGAAATCAGTAGAATGGAAGTTGTGGAAGCAATCAAGAAAGTTAAAATAGGGAAAGCCCCAGGAATTGGTGGGGTGTGTGGTGAAATGCTGAAGCATGGGGAAATGATAGTAGTAGAATGGATGTGGAAGATGTGCAGATTGCCCTGGGAGGAAGGTAGAGTCCCAGAGGATTGGAAGTCAGGTATAATTATTCCCCTGTAAAAATGAAAAGGGGAAAAAGAAGTATTTGGTAATCATAGGGGAATTTTTCTTCTTAATGTAATAGGAACAGTATATGGTAGGATACTTAATGACAGATTTAGAGAAATAACATAGGAATTAGTTGGAGAAGAACAGGGAGGTTTTAAGAAGGGAAGAGACTGTGTAGATCAGATATTCATTCTTAGATCTTTAGTGGAAAAGTTTCTAGAGAAGGGAAAGAAGTTGTATGAGGCCATCATGGATATGGAGAAAGCACAGGACAAGGGTGGATAGACAAGTATTCTGAAAAGTATTAAGAAGTAATCCCTCCACTATCCGACGTAATAGAGCCAAAGGCATGTCCGGACAGTGGTCTTGTCCGGATAGTGGCCCTGAAGCTCCAGCACTGGTCATTCATGACCCTAACCTTTCCTAACCTAAATCAGAAAACCACCTACCTACCTCCCTACTGGACATGCATAGCACTTATTTAAGTCCCCTTTCACATAAATAATGCACACAAAGCATGAATTAACTGAATTTTAATCAAAAAATGATGATTTAGAGGTGAGTAAGGCATAGGTGCTCACAACTTGCCAGCAAGTGTTAGTAAGTGTCAGACATGGAAATCACTATGAAAATCACCCTTTATCACACCATATGCATTAAATAATGGACACAAAGCATGAATTCATTGAATTTTAACCCAAAAATGATGATTTTGAGATAAGTCAGGCATAGATGTTCATGAGTTGGCAGCTTTTTTCTTTTTTTTTTTAATGCAAGGAAGAAGGAACCAACGGTCATGGGCCTGCATACTGTTCCTTCCAAGAAAAAGTAAAAACAATACAAAAGAGAGCCAAATTCAAGATCCATTCATTTCGAGATGCCTGGACACACTGCGTTTGAAAGATTGGAGATCATAGGAAGCAGGGAATACAGACAGAGGAAGACAGTTCCAGAGTTGACCAGTTGCATAAATGAAGGACTGGGAGTAACGGTTAACTCTTGCATTAGAGAGCTGGACAGAAAAGGGATGAGAGTTTGTTGCTAGACGGGTACTACGTGCCCGTCGTAGAGGTGGAGGGATGCAAGCAGACAGTTCAGAGGAACAGTGACCATTGAAGTAGCGATAGAAGAGAGATAAAGAAGCAACACTGCGGTGAAGAGACAAAGGTTGAAGGGAATCAGTAAGAGGAGGAGAGTTAATGAGACGAAAAGCCTTTGACTGCACCCTATTGAGAAGAACCGCATGTGGGGAGCCTCCCCACACATGAGAGCTGTACTCCATACAAGGGCGAATAAAACCCGTGTACAAGGTCAACATCTGTACAGGGGTAAAGAAAGCTCGGAGTTGGCCCAGCACACCTAATCTCTTGGAAGCAGATTTCACAAGAGATGTAATATGTTCTTTCCAAGACAAATCCAGAGAGAATCAAACCCCTAACATATTCAAGGATAATGCAGGACTGAGCTGGACATTATTAAACATTAGTGGGTAATCCTGAGGAAGATTTTGTCGGGTTGATAAGTGTAAGAACTGAGTTTTCGATGCATTAAACATAACAAGATTATTTTTACCCCAATCAGAGATATGAGACAAGTCAGACATTAGGTGTGCCATAGCCTCATCCCTTGTTTGCTGAAGTAACTGCTGAGATGGACGTTGCGGAAATCGAATGGAAAGGTGAAGGGTGGAATCATCAGCATATGAGTGGATAGGGTTAGATGTACAGCTTAGAAGGTCATTGATGAATAAAAGAAAGAGAGTTGGTGACAGGACAGAGCCCTGAGGAACACCACTGTTGATAGGTCTAGGAGAAAAACGATGGCCGTCTACATCAGCGGCTTTAGAACGACCAGAAAGGAAGCTAGAGATGAAGACACAGATAGAAGGATAGAAACCGTAAGAGGGCAGTTTGGAAATCAAAGATTTATGCCAGACTCGATCGAAAGCCTTTGAGATGNTCGGAGTCGGCCCAGCACACCTAATCTCTTGGAAGCAGATTTCACAAGAGATGTAATATGTTCTTTCCAAGACAAATCCCGAGAGAATGAAACCCCTAGCATGTTCAAGGATGATGCAGGACTGAGCTGGACATTATTAAACATTAGTGGGTAATCCTGAGGAAGATTTTGTCGGGTTGATAAGTGTAAGAACTGAGTTTTTGATGCATTAAAAATAACAAGATTATTTTTACCCCAATCAGAGATATGAGCCAAGTCAGACATTAGGTGTGCCATAGCCTCATCCCTTGTTTGCTGAAGTAACTGCTGAGATGGACGTTGCGGAAATCGAATGGAAAGGTGAAGGGTGGAATCATCAGCATATGAGTGGATAGGGTTAGATGTACAGCTTAGAAGGTCATTGATGAATAAAAGAAAGAGAGTTGGTGATAGGACAGAGCCCTGAGGAACACCACTGTTGATAGGTCTAGGAGAAGAACGATGGCCGTCTACAACAGCAGCTATAGAACGACCAGAAAGGAAGCTAGAGATGAAGGCACAGATAGAAGGATAGAAACCGTAAGAGGGCAGTTTGGAAATCAAAGATTTATGCCAGACTCGATCGAAAGCCTTTGAGATGTTAAGTGTAATGGCAAAGCTTTCATGAAAGTCCCGAAAGGAGGATGACCAGGAGTCTGAAAGGTAGGTGAGAAGATTGCCAGTGGAGCGTCCCTACATGCTTTAAAATTTTTGTGTTAAGAATTGACTCGATAACTTTTGATACACAAGATGTTAAAGCAATTGGACGATAGTTAGAGGGTTGGGAATGGTCACCCTTCTTTGGGACTGGCTGAATGAGAGCAAACTTCCAGCAAGAAGGAAAGGTACAAGTTGACAGACAAAGGTGAAAGAGTTTACCTAGGCAGGGTGTAAGCACAGAAGCACATTTTTTGAGGACAACAGGAGGGACTCCATCAGGCCCATATGCTTTGTTAATATTGAGGCCAGTGATGGCAGAAAATACATCAGCTGAAGAAATTTTAATGCCACTCATGAGGAAGTCTGAGGGGGGAAGTGATGGAGGAACAGCACCGGAATCGTCTAAGGTAGAATTGGAGGAGAAAGTCTGAGCAAAGAGATCTGCCTTATCAGTAGAAGCAATAGCTACAGAGCCATCAGAGTAGAAAAGAGGAGGGAAGGATGATGAGGAAAAGTTGTTAGAAAGGTTTTTGGCAAGGTGCCAAAAGGAGCGAGAGGAATTCGAGTTGGAGAGTTGGGAACATTTAGCACGGATGAAATTATTTTTAGCAGAGCGAAGAACAGACTTAGCACGATTCCAGGCAGAAATATAAAAAAGATGTGATTCAGGGGTGGGTTGGCTCTGGTACCTTTCAAAGGCCCTCTCTTTGTTGCGGACAGCATTAGAACAAGCGTGATTAAACCAAGGCTTTCTTGCATTAGTCAGAGGATATGAAAATGGAATGTATGCTTCCATGCCCGAGAGAATAACCTCCGTAATGCGCAGGGCACACTCAGACGGCTCCCGGCGATGGAAGCAATAATCATTCCAAGGAAAATCAAAGAAGTACTGCATGAGGGCCTCCCAATCTGCAGCTCCAAAGTGCCACAGGCGGCACTTCTTTGGAGGGTCCACAGGCTGTACTGGAGCAATAGGTCAGGTTAAGGTAATAAGGTTATGATCGGAGGAGCCCAACGGAGAGAAAAGATTAACAGTGTAAGCAGAAGGATTAGTTGTTAGGAAAAAGTCAAGTATGTTGGAACTCTCTCCAAGGCGGTCAGGGATGCAGGTAGGGTGCTGTACAAGCTGCTCTAGGTCATTAAGGATAGAAAAGATGTAGGCTTGTTCATCAGGTGGATCAGCGAAAGGAGAAGAGAGCCAAAGGTGGTGGTGAACACTGAAATCTCCTAGAATGGAGATTTCAGAGAAAGGAGAAATGGATAGAATGTGTTCCATCGTAGAAGTAAGATAGTCAAAGAATTTTTGATAGTCAGTAGAATTAGGAGATAAGTAAACAGCACAGATAAATTTAGTCAGAGAATGACAGGAGAGCCGAAGCCAGAGAGTAGAGAATTCAGAAGAATCAAGTTCAGGAACACGAGAGCAAGATAGATCATTGCGTACATATACACAACAGCCACCTTTGGCTTTGAAATGAGAATAGAGAAAGTAGGAGGATACAGAAAAGGGTTTCCTGTCAGTTGTCTCTGACAGCTGAGTCTCAGAAAGAAAGAGAAGGTGAGGTTTAGAGAAGAGTAAGTATCAGATGTGGTTATCACTATGAAAATCATCATTTCTCATATTTTATGCACTAAAATATGGGATACAAAGCATCAAATAAATAAATTGTTACCAGAAAAAGAGTTAGGTATGGCAAAGGTGTTCACTGTTCACCAACAGCACCAGTCATTCTTGACCCTAACCTAACCTAACCTAAATCAGAAAACCACCTACCTACCTCCCTCCCGGACATGCATAGCACTTAATTAAGACCCAATTCACATAAATAATTGGCACAAAGCATGAATTAATCGAATTTTAACCCCAAAATGATGAATTTGAGGTGAGTAAGGCAGGGGTGTTCATGAGTTGGCAGCTTAGTGTAAGTAAGTATCGGACGTGGCTATCACTATGAAAATCATCATTTCTCATATCTTATGCACTAAAATATGGGACACAAAGCATCAAATAAATAAACTGTTACCAGAAAAAGAGTTAGGTATGGCAAAGGTGTTCACTGTTCACCAACAGCATATGTCATTCTTGACCCTAACCTAACCTAACCTAAATCAGAAAACCACCTACCTACCTCCCTACCAGACATGCATAGCACTTAGTTAAGACCCCATTCACATAAATAATTGGCACAAAGCATGAATTAATCGAATTTTAACCCAAAAATGATGATTTTGAGGTGAGTAAGGCATGGGTGTTCGCCAGCTGACTACATAATGAACATAAGGAAGAGACATGATTATTACTGAGAAAATCACCTTTTCACAGCCTAAGCACTCAAATATGGGACACAAAGCATGAAGTAAATAAATTGTAACCAGAAAATTTGATTTAGAGGTATGTGGGGCAAAAATGTTCACCAGTTGACTAGATAGTTAACGTATGTAAGAGACATGGTAATCACTGAGAAAATCACCTATTTCACAGCCTGTGCACTCAAATATGGGACACACAGCATGAAGTAAAAAAAATGTAACCAAAGAATGAGGATTTAGAAGTGATTATAGAAAATATTAAGCAGTTGACAATGTTTACTTACAGTCCATAATTGTTGTTTACACCCATCTCTAAGGTTTTTACAGTGGTCATAACTGCTCTTGAAGCATGTCCAGTAATCCAGTGCACTTAATCCTTAGCACTGTGACTTTTGATTATTTAAACAAGAACGAAAATACCGCAAACGATCGGACAGCCATCCACTGTTCACGGGAGTTGAGACAGAACTAGTAGGAGGGAGACTGGGCAGGAAGGAAGCTAGTTGGTGCGCACAGTAAATTCAAACTGACGCGGTCAGAAAAAATTGCATTTTTTTCGTTTATTTGCAATTTGGGGGTTTCGGCCATCAGACCACGATGTCCGAATAGTGATGCATCCGGATAGTGGAC
>JAGKTI010018435.1:1131-16750 GCA_018397915.1 Birgus latro | reverse complement strand
TATATATATATTTATTTATTTATTTATTTTAGCCATTTCCTTATGTCAGTTTTCCAAGTGCTACACGTTCATATTTGAAAAATATTGTTAGGCAAACAAAATATAGTCATACGTAATATCATTTTCAGAAAGAAATGGCACACCATGGACGGCGTCCACCAAGTAACAGGGCCGATTGTCCTGAGGTAGTAACAAGAAGGGCTATGATTGTTGGCCACCATGAAGCTGGGAAGTCAATAAACGAGATCAGCCGGCTTATGGGCATAAGTAAGCCGACCGTAAGATTATGGATTACCCGATATGAGGAAGAGGAGGGACACGTGACGAGCAGGCCTAGATGTGGACGTTCTCATATAACATCACCGCAGCAAGATGAACAACTCGTTGCTGCTGCTAGACAATCGCCCAAAACTACAGCGGTTCGCCTGACACGACAATTAAATCTCCCATACACACCCGTCACCTCTAGAGGTCGGCTACATGAGGCGGGCTTAATGTGCCATGTGCCAGCTGTAAAACGGAAGCTCACAGAAGCCAGCAAAGAGTCGCGGTTGAGGTTCGCTCAAAATTATATAAACATGGACTTAGACTTTTGGCAGACAGTAATTTTCACTGACGAGAAATGTTTCAAATCTGTTGAAGGATCAGCAAGACATTGCTGGAGGTTAATGAATACTCGATACGATAGTAATAACTTCCACGAGACGTAGGGTTACTGTTTCTTTTCATGGCTGGATGTGGGCAGGAGGTCCTGGTGAGCTGGTAACCATTGATGGACATTTAGATGCTCATCAATACATCAATATTCTTGGAACCTCTCTTCTGCCATCAGTCAGAGCATATGCTCTTCCTGAACCTCAAGTCATCAGGCTGGTGCAAGACCGTTCCCCGATACATACCAGCCGTGCAGTATGGGAGTGGTTCAATCGTAACCCTCAGTTTGAATGTCTTGACTGGCCTGCAAAAGGGTGTGATTGTAATCCAATCGAAAATCTTTGGGAGATGATGGTTCGGGAGTGAGACGTTCCAGAGCAGACACGGGAGGCAGTGGAAACAAAAGCAAGAGAGGTATAGGAGAGCATTCGACGTCGGCCAGATATGTGCAGAAACTTGGTGAACTCCCTTCCAACCAGACTGCAGAATGTCCTGGATGTCCGGGGTGGATGGACTAAATATTACGACTCAGTGTGAGGTAGATCTGTGTCCTTGTTACAAAATGAATGTTTGTAAACTTTTGTTTATTCCATTTCATACCTGTAATTATATTGCATTATAATAGTTTTTTTTTAATGATTATTAATGGGCCTATCTGTTCCAAAGGTTTTGTGACCATAATTGCATATCTAAAACTGATATCGGTAAATGATACAAATACCACAGTATTTACCTCGGGTGACAAAATATAAAGTTATTCCTAATCAATTTGAAATATCTTCTTACACCTACTTTTTACTTAACTCCCTGCTTTATGTATTGTAATCTGCGAAAATACTTTACTTTTCTTAGACCTGTCTTTTCATCCCTACCTTCTCTCTCTACACATACTACTATCTATTTCATTCATCACTCACATTATTCATGTCCTCCTAAAATTACTAAAGAAAATACATTGCCACAAACTCTATCAACAACCATATCATTATTAACAATCTTACAATTCGATGTATCATTGTGGAAAACAATACGTATATTAGGCAATTTTTAGAACCAAAACGTGTCAAAGAATTTGATATTTTGCTCTCCATCTGATGTCACCACATTCCTACAGGGGGAATTGCAAACCATCCTGTTTAAATGTCTATGATAATAGGACTATATCCTTGTGCTTTTAAAAGATCATTCCAAAAAGTAGTGTATTTTTTCCATATGAACAACACTGGTCTTCAGAATCATAAACAATTGCACTGAAATAAACTATGTATTAATTCCTAGTAGATCTTTCTGGACTCCTTGTGTATTACAAAAGTAGTTCATTTAAGTCATAACATGATTCACTATAACCCTGGATCCAAAAGTGATTAATAAATAGGCTCGTGTGTTTCATCTGGGCGATTCTTATTATCCTAAGCTTCAGGTTAGTGAACCCCTCCATCATGAACTGGCCTGTGTTCGGTGGCCAGTCATTTCTTCATCCTTGGCTTCGACCTTCCTCCACTCAGGGGGGTAAAGAAACTTTGGATCGTGATAGTACATCCATAGCTAGTAGTTGCCAGGGTTTGTGGGCTGTGATTTTTCCCATGGGGCTGGGTGTGCGCATGATGTCCTTGCCTAGTGTGCAGGCCCGGCAGGCTTGAACCACTTGCTTGGCCAGGTTGGAGGGGCCATGGGTCCAGTAGGTGTCAAGAAATACCTGTAGTAGCTTTTTGGTGCCCAGGTGTATGTTGCTGTTGGAGTGGAGGTGGGTCAGGGTATCTAGGGTGGTTTCGGGATCGAGCACAATGTGATCTGTTGGGGTAAATAGATGGTCGCCTTGTTGATGGAGTTTGACGAAGATTTGGGGGGGCATCCAGTCAGGGCGGTCTAGGTTACTCCATTGTTGTTCGAGATCTGGCTCCGTATGGATGGAATGCACCGGTAGCCGGGACGAGGCGTCTGCATTTGCGTGGAGTTTGCCAGGGCGGTAGGAGATCTCATACTGAAACTCCTCTAGCGTCTCCCTCCATCGGATGAGTTGCGCATTCTGGGTGTTGGACTGGCGGAGCCATTGTAGGGACTGGTGGTCTGTAATGATGGTGATTTTCATGCACAAGTAGGCCCGGAAGTGCTCAAGCACCCAGACTATGCTGAGGCATTCCCACTTGGTAGCGGCGTAATTTTTCTTGGCTTGGTTGCGGGTGCGGCTGGTGCACGCGATGATATGTTCACATCCCTCCTGGACCTGGGCGAGGACGGCGCCTATCGCTACTAAGGAAACATTTATGTACAGGTGGAAGGGGAAGGTGTAATCGGGGAAGGCAACAATGGGGGTGGAGATAAGGCAATCTTTTAGGGTGTTGAAGGCGGAGGTAAGGCAATCTTTCAGGGTGTTGAAGGCAGAGGTAAGGCAATCTTTTAGGGTGTTGAAGGAGGAGATAAGGCAATCTTTTACGGTGTTGAAGACAGAGGTAAGGCAATCTTTTAGAGTGTTGAAGGCGGAGGTAAGGCAATCTTTTAGGGTGTTGAAGGTGGAGAGGTAAGGCAATCTTTTAGAATGTTGAAGGCGGAGATTCTTTCCTCCGTCCATGCAAAAGGCTCGCCCTTCCTGGTCAGATCGTGGAGGGGCTTAGTGATGTTCGCAAAACCCTTTACAAATCGCCTGTAGTAGGAGGTGAGCCCTGAGAAAGCTCGGAGTTCATGGACGTCTCTGGGTAGTGTAAGGTCCGCGATGGCGCTAAACTTATCAGGGTCAAGGGCAATTCCTTTCTTGGAGACTATGTGCCCTAAGACGGCAATGGAACGCGCCGAAAGGACGCATTTGGAGGATTGGAGCTTTAGCCCAGCCTGCTGGATACATAAAAAGACCTGCTTGAGGCGGGAGAGATGGTCATCCCAGGTCTTGCTAAAAATGATGACATCTTCCAGGTAGGTGAGGCATGTCTCCCAAGAAAGGCCACTGAGTACAGACTCCATGAGGTGGGAGAAGGTGGCAGGGGCGTTACAGAGTCCAAATGAGAGAACATTAAATTCATAATGCATTCCGTTGCTAGTGGAGAAAGCTGTTTTCCCTCAATCGTTGGGCTGGACTGGGACCAGCTAATGTCCCGACTGGAGGTCTAAGGTGGAGAACCATGACGCCCCATGGAGAGAGTCGAGGGAATGTCAATCCGTGGAAGTGGTGTGGCGTCCTTGGTGGTGACATCGTTGAGTCGACGGTAATCTACACAAAACCTTATAGTCCCATCTTTCTTTTTTACTAAAATGACGGGGTAGGACCATGGGCTGGTGGAGAGTGAGATGATGCTGGTAGCTAACATTTCCTGGACCTGTTGGTCCCCCTCAGCTCGTTGCTTAGGATTTTTTCGGCTTGATGGTTGGCAAATGGGTGGTCCTTCTGTGTGGGTCTTGTGAGTCAGGTAGGTTGTGTGGCCAATATCTGCTGGTCCTGACATAAGTCCTGAAAGTCCAGGAGTAGGTGTTGGAGGCTGTCTGCTTGGTGGGGTGCAAGGTGAGGGGGGCAGGGGAGGCAAGGAGGGAGGGGGGGAGCGAGTTGGTGTGCAGGGCTCGACCTTTCCATTTCTCCTACCATTAATCCTCTGGGCAGGGAGAGAGGAGTGGTGGAGACATTCGCAATGCGCATCGTGTCGCAGTAGGGGGGGAGGAATGTGGGGGAGAGTAAGCAAGAGGAAAGGGCTCCAGGGGGTAGGGTTGGGGAGAATAGGAACGGGAGGAATGTGGGGGAGAGTAAGCAAGGGGAAAGGGCTCCAGGGGGTAGGGTTGGGGAGAATAGGATGGAGGTTCAGGTGGGTCTATTTAAGCGTAGCCAGGCCTCGTGGTGAAGGGGGACAGTTAGGGTAGAGGCGATGTTAGTGGGGAAGGTGGGGTTGGAGCGGGGGGACTAGGGATGGAGGTGGGGGAAGGGGAGGAGGTATGCACATGAAGAGGGGCTGGGGGCTGGACGCTGGTTAAATTGAAGGCGACGCTCGTAGCAATCAATGTTCATTCGGAGTTTTTGAAGGAGGTCCAGCACCAAGTATCCGTCATATGCATTTTTTTTTTTTTTTTTTATGTGTCCGACTCTGGGCATAGGCTTCACAGCCTGCTATCAAGGCCCAGTCGTCCTCCTACAATCTACATGTCACCACTTCGGCGCTTAACACCCACCGTCCATATTGAATACATGCTAGGGTTGTCTCATACAGGACTGGTGTATTGGTATTAGCGGGGTCATTTTTACAACATGTCGGCGGGTCTTCTGGTAGATCAGTAAAGCCTGATTTAATGAAATTCAAATCCTTAAATTGTTCCCTGCACCAGCGAGGATTCGAACCTGGGTCCCACGGGACCACAAGCCAACTCTCTACCGATCGAGCTACCGCCTCCCCTAAATGGCAGGGTGAGTCGAAAATTATGAAGTGGTGTAGTGCAGAGACCTGTTGGTGGGTGTCTGCATGTAGGACCCGAGTCTCCCCACGTATGGGTCGGGGGCCATCTCAAGCATCCACAAGGTGAGCTGGGATGGAGAAAAGCGGGCTGAAGGTCGAACGGTGATGGGAGTAAAAATTACTGTAGAGGCAGGACCTGGCCACTCCTGTATCAACCAGAAGCCTCACCTTTACCCCATTCAGTCTCATCTTGTTATAGACTGGGGGGCGTTATTTCTGTGAGGTGGCCCCCGCCACTGTGGGGAGGTGCGGGGGCGGTCCTAAAAATCCAGCTGCTGGGGTCTATCGTCGTCCTCAGGTTCCGTTTCCCTGGGGTTGGTGCAGGTGGCCATTGGGGCTTTGTCCTCGATGCCCTCGTTGTCCAGGGATGAGACCTTACGGCGCCCCTGGGTGGTTGTCTTGCGTCGGGCAGCCCCGAGCTGCTCCTGAATGTCGTAGAAGGGGCATTTGTGGCTGCATGCTGTGAGTTCCCAAGGATTGATGGAAATCAATTTGTTTTCTCTGGTGTCGGGACACTTGCGTGAGGGGTGGGCCCTGGGAAGAGAGGGTGCTGGTGGACGACTTGGCTGGACTGGAGGTGGCCGAGGGTTGCATGGCAGCGCTGTTGTCTGTGTGGGGAATTTACTCAGCGCCAATCTGTTATGGGGTGGTATGGGCGGCCAGGAGGCAACGTTCGAGCTGGATATCTTTGTCCAGGTCTCCCATGGGATCATGTATGGTGAAGTGCTCCCTGATAGCACTGGGGAGAATCATGATCAGGGTATTGAAGATATGTTGCTCCCAGGTTTCCTTATTATACTCCGGGTATGCGGCGGTGATGAGTCGCCTGGCCTGGATAAGCAAGTCATCGAGGTTTCTGTCGTAGGTTAGGGAGTTGAGCTGTGATAATGCCATGACTTTCCCTAAAGAAGGGGTGACTGCTTGGGTCACCAGTTGGGTGAATTCTGCCCATGTCAGCTCCGGGACGATTTTTGGTGCAATAGGGGCTACTGTTTTGCCCAGCAGAGGCATTACTGCTATTCTTTGTCTGTCTGTCTGTCTCAAACCCTATGTCCAAAAGTGGTTTAACTATTTTTAAGTAAGTGTGCATGTTGTACTGGTCAGGGTCAAATTTAGGTATTTGAACGTGAGGTTTTGTCGCCATTTTGCCAAGATTTCTCTTGTTCCTTGTTGCCACCCACCGGATCAAGAACCATCGCTAGCCACCTGTGTTGGGCGGCGTGTTTTAGGACCGACTCCTCAATCCTTAGACACAGCACTTGGAGCGGGGTCCTCTTTCTAGACTGGGTATACTTAGGGCAACTAAAAGGAACAGGGCATAAAAACACTCAGCAACATACCTTACACATGTATTACCTTAATTCTTACAATGACACAATACTGACAGTGGCACACTTTACACAAGAAATAAATTAATACAAGGGACATGGCCGGAGGACTCTGGGGCAGGTAATGTAGCCAGTGTTGTTTCTGGTGAGGGCCCGGTTGTAGGAAGGTGGCCCAGGGCGGCGGCCTTCGTCAGGAGTGGAACCGGTTGCCATGAAGGCGTCTGAGGTTGTCGTCAGGAGGCTGGAGAGCTACTGGGTCATCTAGGGGCCTCGTCAGGAGGCTGGCTACTGCTGGGTCATCTGGGGCCTTGTCAGGAGGCCAGTCACTGCTGGGTCGTCTGGAGGGACCTTCGTCAGGAGGCCCGGTACTGCTGGATTGTCCGGGAGGGTCCGGGAGGAGGGGCAGCGTGGTAGGAGTGCCCATCTCTAGGGTTGGGGCCTAAGGGCTGGGCCCGAATGGGGAGAGAAGGCACACCTGTTGGTGCCCACCCTGCTGGGCAGGGCGTCATCAGACTGGGAAGGAAAGGTTACGCCCCGGGGTCTTGGGGACATCTCGGTGGGACCAGGGCCTGCGGTCTGTCCTTGGCTGGGTTTCCGTCAGGGGTTTGCTGCTGTGTCCCGTCTCTGAAGAGTCCGTCAGGGTCGAGGTCTGCCAGGGGCCTGGTTGTAGGGCATGGACCCCAGGTCTCAGGGGACCTCTCCAAATCTGCTCCAGCTGCTGCTCCTCAGGTAGAGTGCTCTTGTACAGGGAAAGGGTGAGGATACTCGAGCAGCCACAACCGTAGTTGGGCGAACAGGGGAAATCCTCAGGAGGAGAAGGCACTGGGGTAGGGGGCGAGGAGCGGCGCATAGCCGTTACCTCCCCAGCGTGGCTGGTGGCAGTCGCTAGGTCCCCTAGGGAGCAGAAGGCGGAGTGGCTAGTGGCCATCTCCTCCCTTGTGTGGCAGGAGGCTGTCACTGAGGGTCCGTGCCCCTGGCTGGCTGTGGGTGTAACACATCTGGTGTCCGTCGCCTGCCCACAGGTGCGGCTAAGGACCGTCACCTGAGAGCTGTGCCCCACGAGGACTACACCCCGAGTGCGGCTGGAGGCCGTCACGGTGGCGCAGGTGTGGCTAATGGCTGTCACCGATATGCAGCTGAAGGCCGTCACTGGTGTCCTTCTTCCTGGGTGTGTTGCAGGGAGGGCACAGCTAATGGCCATCACCGATGATGGGAGTTGGCTGCTGGAGGCGCGGCTCGTGGACATCGCTTGTCTGGGGGGGCAGCTGCCGGCAATTCCCTCTTCCCTGGAGGGTTGTTGTGAGAGCAGCTGGTGGCCGTCTCTCCCTGTACACGACTGGTGGCCGTTGCCCGATGTGAGTGAGGGAGGGAAGCAGCTACTGAGCGGATGGTGGCCCTCTCCTGCTGGCTATCTGGGGCTATAAGAATAGCCCAACCCTGAACCTGGCAAGAGCTAGTCCGGCTGAGGTATAGTGTGCCGTGACTGATACCTTGGTGGTGAGGCACCTAAGCGCGAGAAGGGCGTAGAGGATAAGTACAGGCGGGCCCTTCTCGCGCTGAGCCTGCACTCATTGCATTCACCCCTCAGTTGTCTCCTCCTAGGGTAGTTGTTGTGTCCAAGTGGGGCGTTTTGGTGGCGTGCATTTCAGTAACACTTATTTGGGCCAAAAATCACACTATCACATTCCACACATGATTATTATCACTGCTCTACTCACGGCACTGCTCGAACATGTTATGAGGCACTATATAGCAGCTTTCATAATGTTCGTGGTGCAACAAGTTATATATTTTTTTTTTTATACAAGGAAGAAGGAACCAAGGGCCATGGGCCGGCAAACTGTTCCTTCCAAGAAAAAAAAAACAATACAAAAGAGAGCCAAATTCAAGATCCATTCAATTCGAGATGCCTGGACACACTGCATTTGAAAGACTGGAGATCATAGGAAGTAGGAAATACAGACAGAGGAAGACAGTTCCAGAGCTGACCTGTTGCATAAATGAAGGACTGGGAGTAACAGTTAATTCTTGCATTAGACAGCTGGACAGAAAAGGGATGAGAGTTTGTTGCTAGACGGGTGCTATGTGCCTGTCGTTGAGGTGGAGGGATGCAGGCAGACAGTTCAGAGAACAGCGACCTTTGAAGTAGCGATAGAAAAGAGATAAAGATGCAACAGTGTGGCAATGAGACAGAGGCTGAAGGAAGCCAGTAAGAGGAGCAGAGTTAATGAGACAAAAAGCCTTTGACTCCACCCTATTGAGAAGATCTGTATGTGGGGAGCCTCCACATACATGAGAGTTGTACTCTACACAGGAGCAAATACAACGCATGTATAAAGTCAACAACTGTGCAGGGGTAAAGACGGTTCAGAGTCGGCTTAGCACACCTAATCTCTTGGAAGCAGATTTCACAAGAGATGTAATATGTTCTTCCAAAGATAAATCCCAAGTGAATGAAACCCCAAGCTAGTTCAAGGATGATGCAGGACCAAGCTGGACATTATTAAACATTAGAGGGTCCTCCTGTGGAAGATTTTGTCAGGTTGATATGTGCAAGAACTGAGTCTTTGATGCATTAAAAACAACAAGATTATTTTTACCCCAGTCAAGTGTAAGCAAGATCCTCACTCTGAGATAGCCAGAGCGAAAAGAGCGATATGGGTGAGCAAGGAGTGAGCGATGGCTGTGGGGACTGTGCGAGCATTTCTACGCATCCTGGGAGGTGGGCGGGCTCAGGTAGCTGCGGCAAAGCGCGCGATTCAAAATTTCGCCTGTCATCTGTGGACGCGACATCGGAGGGCCTCTGCCATCGGGTATCAGGGCATGGTGGTATTTGTACCCCCATCGCTAAGCCAGGGTATCGCATCTAGGAGTATCGTATATCGGGGTATTACTGCATAGGGATGCATTTTTGAGCCTTGGGTTTCCCCCCTAACCAAGTCCTAAACCCATGCAAATGAGTCCAAAAACAAGTTTCTAGCTCACCTAAACCACAAAATGGCTTTAAAACAAGCTAAACTAAGCCTAACAGCAGTTTATAACTCACCTAAACCCAAATATAAAATCTGAAAATCATCATATACAGTATGTCTGGAGAAAATCACTTATTAAACTGTACCCCAGAATGACACTGGTCACCCCACCTATGACTAAAACACATTAATCTACAACTAAAAACAGTTTACAAATCAATTCAAACACAAAATTAAGTCTACAATATCATCAAAATCAGTTTTAAAAATCTAAACCCATCATTAAACCGGGGTTTAGCCACCATTAGGTGGGGTATGGTAGTATTTCTACCCCCATCGCTAAGCCGGGGTATGGCATCGAGGGGTATACCAGTATATCAGCACAGTTGACAATTATGCTGGAGAGAGACACCCGCAGTCACAATAATATAGCAGAGGACTTCTGCTGCTGTTATCAAAAGTGTCCCTCAGCTCCATCCATATTCCCTGAGAGGAGGATTAAAAGGGATTAAAGAATCCCCCCGAGCTAGACCTTACAATGAGATCATATAGCCCCGCTAGGTAACAGGAGGGCGCTACCCCTCCCGGGCACGGCTCAAACTCGCGACCCCCCGGTCCCGAGCTTGATGCTCTACCTCTGAGCCACCATGCCCCCCCTGAGAGGAGGAGGGACTGCATGACTGAACAGTTCTTACATAAGGGGACAGCACCACTGCCCAGTCCTTTCTGTGTCACCAAGTGAAGGCATCCCTCTCTAGCATCTATGATGTAGTCAAAATTCATCTATAATCAACTATGAGGCTGCGATACCTAAGTATCATACAACCCCCCCTCTCCATACACATACACAGAGGATTTTAATCATAATCCATAAGTACTTAATAAAGATATCTGCATTTTACTAAATTTTTCCTCACATACCTCTAGTTGTACCAATAGCACTCACCACCTTGTCCCACATCATCTGTTGATGGCCTGGCTCCTCCAGTGTTCATCATTATCTTGCCGAACTTCACTGGGCCGTTCCCTCACCTGCAAAACTGTAAATGAATTACCATCTTGTGTGTTAAATCTATTGGTCCATACCACTCCAACAAACCCTGGTGCTGAAGAGGGGCACAGCCAAATAGCAGCACTGGTATGAGAAGACTGTTTCACTGCTTGGTTTTACGAAAGTCCCTCAGTGCACAATGTTTCCTGCTGATGTCCATCAAGGACACACTATCTCCATGAAGGGTGTCATGCATGCCATAAGCCTCCAAGTACACCAGGCATCCCCCACACACCACCCTGTTGTCCCACCACACATAACATTTGGGGCTCCATGAACAAGTCTGACTCTCTGAGTCTGCCTCACCTGACCTTAAATTTTTGGATGGTAGTTGCTGCACACTGAACACCTGGTCTGTTCCTACAGGACAGCCAGTGTGACCAAATTGATGGCAGTCACAGCAACAGAGAACTGATGGTACACATACACTCACCAGGAATGACACATACCCAGGAGGGTAGAGGTCCCCTGAACATCAGCCGCATCCACTGCAAATTGTAGCAGGATCCGGGACACCTCCAGCAGCATCGGGGAACTGTGGTCCATAGGCCGATGCTTGCTCACCAGGGCTCCCATGTCTAGGTCCAGTGACACAGGTCTGATTCTCCTAAACCTGATAAATGGGTCATTCCTTGAGTGGGCATGGCAGCAGATCACCTTCCATTTACCAAAGGACATCATTGTCTGGTTAGGTGAAGGTTGGCTTAAGTGAAGGTAAGCATATAATAATGGTTGCCTTTGTTATTGTTAGGTTAAAGTTAGGTTTGGTTAGTAGATGTAAGATGAGGGATGGATAGGTTAATGTTGGATAAGGTTAGATAAGACTGGACAGGGTTAGATGGGGTTAGATAAGACTGGACAGGGTTAGATGGGGTTAGATAAGACTGGACAGGGTTAGATGGAGTTAGATATGGTTGGACAGAGTTAAATGGGGTTAGATAAGGTTGGACAGGGTTAGGTGGGGTTAGACGGTGTTGAGTTAGAGTAGGTCTGGTTAGATTAATATCAAAACAATGGCTGACATGATGATTCGTGGTCTGATCACTTTAAATTCTTTCAAATTCAAACCTCCAAACCGTGCATTTAAAAAGAAAAAAATAGAATTACGTAGTGTTTTCTGATCAAAGCAATGTGTAAAGAATCAAAAATTTACTTCAAAAATTTACCAAAAGAGAGGTGTGGGCTGGGAGAGGGCAGTGAAAAGGCAGAGTACAGGGCGACATGAAGGCGATTTGTTTGTGGCCACCCCTCACTGGATTAAGGCGTCTGGCAACAGATAAATAGACAGAAGCGTCTGGCAACAGATAAATAGACAGAAAAAATATAAATCGGTTTGTATTACACTTCAAATAACACTTCAAATTAATTCTCTATGTATTCTTTAACTAGGATGCACCAGTAGGGTATATAGTCTACCTATTCTGGCCACCCCTAGCCCTTCCTATCCTAGCCTATCATCCTAACACCAGACCTAACTAAATACATCTTAACACCAAAATTAAGTCATTGCCACAATGGTGTTACGGTAAACTAGCCGATAATTCGACCCTGCCCTGCCTCAGTCCTAAGGCTATGCTATTCCCTTAACCTGTTTCACTAACCTACTTAATCTGCTTACCTCATATGGTTTTCCGCTGATTATATGCGTCCTTGCGGATGGTTCTTGAATATCCTGGTAGTATTAGCCCACTTAATTAGCGTCTCTGCCTTGCCAAAACAACCCAGCCTCAGCCTCGGTGTTGCACCCGAAATCTACAAATATGGCGGCCACGGGCAACATCCGGGACCCTGAAAAGTTCGTCAACAGAAAATCTATAACAACAAAATACCTCTCCGAAAAAAGAAATATTATAAAAAATACATTAAATAACATGAAGAAGATGAAATTCTATCGGTACAGTACTTCTGCTGCTCAAAATATATTTAAATAACGGCTCAGTTAAACACGTCAGCAAATGCGCAGGTCCCCAGGGAGATGAGGAGCATGACGTCACTGGTTGAGTTTTCCGCCCTCATTTGAGTTCAAACAAATGACTATAAGGATGATCTGATGCTGTTTTTCATCTGTGTCTTATATTCATGTAATCCATTAAAAAAAAAATGTTACTTGTGTATATGGTCGCTTGAACACCAAGACGAAAACAAAAAAGCACAGAATTTCAGTACACCTTAGACCGATGATGAGATAGAGAGACGAAAAGGAGGTTGGGAGAGGAGGTGTGAGTCAGGAATTATTTTTACAGGATGCCCAGCTACCACTACCATATTCCATAGAAGGACGGATTAGCCATTACCCTGACGACGCTGCAACTCAGGTCCCACACAATATAAAATACTTTCATCCATTGAGTTACGGGATCTTCCACTTTGGTCTTTCCACCTGACAGTTTTATTCAGTTTAGGACCTACTTTTCGGTCTGCAGGAGTTATATACGGACTTAATAAAGCCTTAGAATACGGGAAGACTGAGTAAAAACCGTGTGATAGCAGCGAGAGTAAAGAGGACGTCGACCGGATTCAAGGGATTAAGAAGCAGGTGGAGGGGGGGACAGGGAGGGGGAGGCCCCGGATGAGATTGAGGGATGGAGGGGCATACAAGGGAGGGGGGTGGGAGCTGGAGGGAGAGCTACGAAATGGCGGAGAAGGGCAGCAAAATGGCGGAGGAGGGCAGCGAAATGGCGGAAACAGGACGACATGGAGGCGATTGGTTAATGGCTACCCGTTATGGGATTAAGGCGTTTGCTAATAGACAGACAGACAGAATAAACAAATTGATAAATGATGAAGAGATGACAGCAGCCGGGATCATACAGTATTCAACGAATTCATATAGGGGTCCCTTACCCTAAGTAGGAGGCCCCATACTTAGTCTAGCCGATCGTCCCCCTGTGAAGTTAATCCGATCCTGTCTACGTAATTGCCCTTAACACCGCCCTTCCCCCAGCTCCCACCTCCCTCACTCCTAGGCCTCTTTATCTCTCCCTCTCCCTCACTCCTAGGCCTCTCATGCTGAAGAGGGTGGGAGAAGGAGAGGGAGAAGGAGACCGAGGATGAGATGAAGAGATGGAGAAGTATATGAGAGAGAGGGGTGGGGGGGTATAAGCTGGGGGAAGGGCAGTGAAATGACAGGGGACAGGGCGACATGGGGGCTATTTGTTTGTGTCCACCCCTTATGAGATTAAGGTGACTGAGAATACATAAATGGTACTGACTGACAGATAGACGGATAGCTGGATAGATAGATCGATAGATAGATAGATAGATGGACGAATAGACGAGGAGATGGACACCAGGGAAGAGCAACCTTCATTCTATTACTGTATTTTATTTCATGTCATAGAAGTCTGTCTATAGCTATTCCTAAATCCACAAAGATGCTCCCTAACACTTCTTCCTAACTGATTTATTATACCTTACTATTCTGTGTTGAGTCACTCCAATATCACTACACACTGCATCAGTAACGTACACAATGGTATTGGCCAGTTGTATGATTTGTATCTAAAAGTAAATTGGTAAGGAAGAGGTGTTAGGAAGCGTCCAGCATCCCTCCCTCCCTCTCTCTCTTCAGCACCCCTCCCTCTCTTTCTCCAGCACCCCAACCAGTGGCGGCAAAAAGGGGGGGCATGGGGGGGGGCAAATTTCCCCCCGTAGAAAATTTTCCCCCCCCATTCCCCCCCCCCCAGTCAGATCCAGTCCAACCAAGAAAAAAAATAAAAGCAATACAAGAAGGAAAATGACAAGGAAAGACCATTAATATGATTTGCCCTACAGTCACACAATAAATAGATTTGGAAATGTTGAGAGGCATTATGACAGAAAAGAGGTTATCCCTGTTTTGCCCATTATGGTCAGCCACTCTAGGTGGTGGCATCAAGTTTCTTCGTCAGTGTATGGTCCTGGGCATGTAACCGTTTACAGAATTAAGAAACTCTATTAAATATAAATTGGACTGAACTGAGAGTTCCTGCAAATTTCAAGGTAAAAGTATTCATCATAATTCACTGTTAAATAGTTTTGGGAATCTTTGAATCAGTAACTGAATCATGCATAGAAAAAAAAACTATCCTGACACTGAATCTTTGAATCAGTAACCGAATCATGCATAGAAAAAAAAAATATCCTGACACTTGGAATCTTTGAATCAGTAACTGAATCATGCATAGAAAAAAACAAACTATCCTGACACGATGTTTCTATCATTCAAAATGCTAAATGTTCAGAGCTTCCGGGGGCTTCGCTCCCTGTCCCCCCCCCCCCGCGGGGTCCTCCCCCCCGGACCCCACCAGGGCCCACCCGATTTTGCTTGTGCGTAGCGCTCCGGGCGAATACATATTTGCCTCCCCAATATTTTCCCTTGCCCTCCATTCCCCCCCCCACTTTGAAAATCCTGGTGCCGCCACTGACCCCACCCTCACTCTCTCCAGCACCCCACCCTCAATCATACCTCACCATTCCATCCCTCCATTTCATATTCTATCACCACTGTCTCCACTTCTATGGTAACGGCCATTTCCAAAATACGTATATCTATTGCAAGAAATTCGCCAAGCATGAATGAGGGTTCTGTGTTTCCCACTGCCTATGACAACTCCAGTCTTCTAAACAGTGTTCAGGCACCTCGAAATGAACTTATCTTGAATTTGGCTCATTTTTGTGTTTTCATGAAAAAATCTTGCTGGTTTCTGGCCTTTGATTCCTTTTCCCTTGCATAGTAAAAAAAATAAAAATTAGGGTGCATGCTTACAACTGCAAAACTTTGACTATTGCCAGACGCCTTAATCCCCTAAGGGGTGGCCACAAACAAATCACCTCCATGTCGCCCTGTCCCCTGCCATTTCACTTCCCTGCTCTCTGCTCACCCGCCCCCCCCACTCATATACCTCAACTCCATCCCTCCACCTCATCCTCGGTCTTCCCCTCCCCTTCCGTCCCTCCACTTCACCTACATACTCCCTCTTAGTCTTTCATTCATGTGGTATTCATGTGGTAGGGTAAAGGAAATGACAGGAATAAACTGTTGATTTTATTGGTACTGGCGATGTGTGTGTCCTGCGTATTTCTGGCTGTGTTCTACGTATTTTTGGTTGTCGTCTGCAGTTGAAGGCCAAATTCTTGACATGGGTTGATCTAGGGCGCTGGTGAGGTCGTTTTACCTGCCAAGATGCAATGGCAGACAGGCTCAGG
>JAGKTI010018434.1:0-17705 GCA_018397915.1 Birgus latro | reverse complement strand
GCATTTGGTGTGATTATTTGGAAAATAAAGACAGTGAACTTAAGAAGCCAGTGTTTATTTACAATGCCTTAGCAGATCTTGTGTACTGTTCACCTAAAGGATGACAACAGGAAAAACAACTCACTGGGCAATGTCCTTCCTGTACAGAACTACTGCTGTTGGAGCCTGTGCCAGTGTGGAATGGGGACTTAACACTGGTGCCAAGAGTGTGAATTATCAAGGGCTGCAGTGATTCTAACCTTCGACATGGAGGCAGAAAGTGTAAGGACAAGAGGCCAAGCTTGGCAGGAGGAGGCATCACTCGGTGGAATTATGTAGCTATTGCAAGCCCAACTACTGGCACAGAATGAAGGAAAGAAAGAACTCAAAGAACAATTACAGGCACTGAATGAAGGACAGAAAGAACTCAAAGAACTATTACAGGCACAAAGTGTACTATTGAAGGTACAGAGTGAACAACTAGAGGCACAACGCGAAGAACAAAATGATATGAGCAACTTCAAGAGGCATTCAAGAACAGAACAGCATAAGAGTTCGGCCACACTTGCTCAAAAAATGTGTTGGCAACATGTTTCAAACTGCGCCTGGAACAATGTTACAAACGTTTGAAACACTAGTGTCTTGAACATGTTGGCAACTCTGCTGGAATCATTTTGGTAGCACCGGTGTGGACAAGGCTTTGAGATGCGGACATGACTCTAACACAGCAGTAGACCATTACCTGCGACCGTGATACCATTTCAAGATCTATTTTTTACATTCCGTTTATAATTATGAAACTCTGAAATATCCCTCACTTGTACGGGTAGCAATCCAGTGTCATCTCTAACGAGTTCATTATTTGCTTTCTGTAATGAACGCACCCAAAATCATTGACGAACACATATTTTTTGTCCCTGCTGTGCACATATTACAACCATTGCAGCTGCATCAAGTAAGTCGTCGTCCCTCATCGCCATGTTGCTGGGTACTGTCTCACAAGTCTGGACCACACGACTACTTCACCTTTGTTTCGAACATGTCAGTGACTTTCTCGAAAACCATGCTCGTGACATTGCCCATAACATGTCTGTGGCATGTTGCTAACATGTTCGAGGCATGAATCTAACATGTCACGAGCAATGTTTCTGACAATGTTCGAGGGCAAGTGTGGCCGCACACTAAGGAAACCCATAATCGCAACAAACGGGTGTTGGACATGTGGTGAGGTGAGACACTTCAGCTATGAGTGTCCAAGTGAGAAGGATGAGGGTAAATTAGTGAAGGCTGGTGATGAGAGTCAACAACCAGCCAGTTTTTCCGAAGAAGCCCCACCACTAAGGAAATGCAGGAGAACGTTGATGAATAGTCTGCGAGAAGAAGGATAGAACAGACAGCAAGCAGTATGGTAAAAAAAGGTCATAGCAAGAAATGCAGCTGTACTGCAGTGAGGATGAGGGTAAATTAGTAAAGGCTGGTGATGAGAGTCAACAACCAGCCAGTTTTTCCGAAGAAGCCCCACCACTAAGGAAATGCAGGAGATCCTCGATGAATAGTCTGTGAGAAGAAGGATAGAACAGACAGCAAGCAGTATAGTAAAAAAAGGTCATAGCAAGAAATGCAGCTGTACTGCAGTGACAGGGCCAGCATCAGATGAAGAAGACCTGAAGAGGATGCAGATTTGCAACCAGTGATAGAGTGGCTGCAGCAGGATACAGTACGACCATCTTGGGAAGAAGTTTCCAGGTTAAGCCCTGTGACCAAGAGCTACTGGAGGCAGTGGGACCTTCTTTGTTTGAACAATGGACTACTGGAGTGTCAGTGGGAGACAGGCGATTGCCTAAGCAAATACTGGCAACTGGTTGTTCTGAAGAAAATGAGGTCTAGGATTTTGGAGGAGTACAAAAACTGGTCAACCAAAACCCAAGCAACAGTCGCAGCCTCTTGATCGGGGATGGCATAGGCTTCTGTCCACTTTGTGAAGTAGTCTATGGCATCACATATATACCTGTTTCCCCTTTCAGCAAGTGGCAAAGGTCCAGCAGTGTCAACAGCGACTCTTTCCATTGGTGCTGTTAGAATATGAAGCTTCCATAATATGGTTTGAAATCTGATGGTTCGAAACCAAGTGTTGGTGTTCATTGTTTCCTTGTTTCATGCTGGTAGGCATGAGCTCAGTCGCTGCTGTACCATAATCAATATACATACCAACTTACAAGGTCTCTCGCTACACCTTACAATCCTGAAGAATATTTTAACAATGGAACAACTTAACATGGTGGCAGCGGTGGTGGCCCTTCAACGTTGGTGGTAAGGTGGTTCTTCCGTGTGTCCTGTGCTGCTGCTGTTACCACATCATGGAGACGAGACGTGCTGGCGGCTCTACCAATAGTGCTGCGTCTGGGGCTTCTGCTGGCTTCCCCAAAGATGGTGACAGGTTCTCTTCGGCTGCAGTGGGGGGGGTACAGACTGTCTCCATCAACTTGCACCACCGAGGAGTTTGGACATGCAGTCTTCCCATGTGGCTGATGATTAGAGACTATGGCGGCAAGTATTTGAGAACTACTTGGTGCTGTCTGGTATGGACCTTAGGCCAGAGAAATTTAAGGTGGCCTTGTTTGAGAACTGTATCGGGCTGGATGCTCTCAGGATTATCAACAGTATGGAGTTTGGTCCAACTGAAAACAGAGGAGTACTTGCCAATGTGCTTAAAAAGTTTGAGGAAATTATTGTTGGTGAACAAAAAGAATTTTTTCACAGATTTAAGTTTAATAAACGTGACCAAGGACCAGATGAAAATATAGAACAGTATATAGCTGTACTTAGGAACATGGCGAAGAGCTGTGGGTTTTGGGACTTTATGCATGACAAACTGCTTATGGACAGGCTTATTGTGGGAGTGAGAGATGAGAAAATTAGGGAAAAACTCATATCCCAGAGAAGGTTGGATTTATCTTCTGCAACTAGCATATGTAATGTTATGGAAATGGCAAATGCCCCGCTTGGGTTAAAAGTTAACAGTGAGATATTTCAGAAGAGACTGAATCAGGCTTTGGAAGGATTGGATGGAATACAATGTGTTGCTGATGATGTGATAGTTTATGATGATGAGACAACACATGATCTAAGGATGAATAAATTTTTGCACAGATGTAATAAGTTAGGAATCAAGCTTAATAAGAAATGTCAATTTCGGCTGTCGGAGGTTGAATTCATGGGTCAAGGATCAGTTCAGAGGAACCTAAACCGGATCCTAGGAAGATAGAGGCAATTTTGAGAATGGAATCCCCATCTGATATTGAGAGTGTGGAGAGTTTTAAAGGAATGGTTAATTATTTGTCAAAATTCTTGCCTAAGTTGTCTAAGATCATAGGACCAATCTCTCTGTTAACCCATAAAGGAGTAGAGTGGAACTGGGGAGACGCTCAAGAAAAAGCCTTCCAGAAGAGGTTACTGTATATACAGATCACAAGCCTTTGGAATCAATAGTTCAGATACCTCCAGATGAAGCACCAAAGCGACTGCAAACAATGCTTGTAAGAGTGTTGGCTGATGATGTTGTAGTGAAATATTTAAGAAGTAAGGAAATGGTACTTGCTGATACACTAAGCAAAACATATTTGCCTTTTGGAGATAAAGATTATAGCAAGGAAAATGAACAGGTAAATGCAGTAGACCATGTGACAATGCCAGGACACAGACTTGAGGAAGTTAGACAGGAAACTTGAAATGATCTGGCACTACAGGATTTAAGGGTTGTGATAATTAATGGCTGGCCAGAAAATAGGTCAAAACTACAGCCAGCTGTGACCCCATACAGTATTTCAATTTCAGAGATAAGTTAGCCGTTTCAGATGGCCTCATTTTCAGAAGAGAGAGGATAGTTATTCCTAAGAGGATGAGAGCCAAGATTAAGGATGACATTCACATAGGACGTTCAGGTATAGAAAGTTGCCTACGCAGGGCCCGGGAATATGTGTACTGGCCAAACATGAATGCTGACATAAAGGAGATGATACAAGCATGTGAAACATGTAGATCTAATGAGATTTCTAATCCCAGACAACCTCTTCATAGTTACGAGTGTCCAGAGCTGCCTTGGAGTAGAATTGGCATTGACTTGTTTGATTTGGAAGGGAGACAATATTGTTACGTCCCAGTCCCCACACTGCCACAGGCTCCAACAGCAGTAGTTCAGTATAGGAAGGACGTTGCCCAGTGAATCGTTCTTCCTATGGTCAGCTTTTAGATGTAAAGCACACAAGATCAGCTGAAGCGAAAATAAACACTGGCTTTTAAAGTTCACTGTCTTTATTTTCAAAATAACTCCACTTAATGCTTTCCAGCTTCACTTTACTTTTCCCACCAGCACTGGAGCTATAAAAACTTCACTAACTGCAGTTGCACTTAATACTTGACAACACTTCACACTTAATGCTTGACAACACTTCATTGTTACTACAGTTCACTGTTTTCAAAATTACCAAAATTACACAAACTTCACTGTTTTCACAGGTACCGAAAATATACAAACTTCACTGACACTGCACCAGCTAAACTTCGCTCAAACTGACCGAGGCCCAACTAAACCTAAAACTGCTAGTGTCTCATCCCCTTCCTTTTATAAGCTTGCATTATTCAAGAAACTTCTAGCACGAAACCGACGGTGCAACAGTTAATAATTGCCAAATAAGAGACAACCACAATATGCCAGTCTTTTTACATTACATAACTCTCTAAATCATTTACCAAACTTAAATTACATAAGTTAACGAACAGTCACGTAAATAGAACATTATAGAGAAAAAGAGCATAAAATTAATGCATAACTTACGACACAACTACGCTCCAAACAGCAGGGAAACTGGTAACTCTGACTCGTAGGGAAGTTTCGGTAAGACGTAGAGAAAAATCTCGGCTTCCTAACTGGCAAATCTCGCTTCGTAACAGTATCTCATAACAGTTTGCTACTATTCCCACTTCTGGGAGATAGACAGGGTATATGACACGAGGTCGAAAACTATAATTGGGAAAATAAAGGCTAATTGTGCACGTTATGGTATCCCTGATGAGATAGTAAGTGATAATGGGCCTCAGTTTGTCTCCTCAGGGATGAGTCGACTCACTAGGAAGTGGGGCATTCAGCATACCACTATATCCCCTTATAATAGCAAGTCAAATGGTAAAGCAGAGTCTGCAGTGAAATCTGCTAAGAAAATGTTGAGCAAAACTCTCATAACAGGTGAGGATCAATATCTTGCTTTACTTAATTTAAGGAATACCCCGACTGAAAGAATGAATACTAGTCCAGTTCAAAGGATGATGTGTCGGAGGACCAAGACAATGTTGCCAACTAAGGAAGGTTTGTTGAGGCCACGAGACAATGTTGCCAACTAAAGAAGGTTTGTTGAGGCTACGAGTAACTATGAATGAGGATCTGGATAGAATGAAGGAGTTACAGCAAAAGCAGGCATATTACTATGACAGGAGTGCCCATGAACTACCAGAGTTACGAGAGGGTGATGTAGTTAGGATGAAACCCTTTACGTCAGGAGTTAAGGAGTGGAAGAAAGCAAGGGTTGTTAGGAGGTTATAGGATCGGTCGTATGAGGTGAGGACAGACCATGGGGTGGTTTACTGTAGAAACAGGTGCCAATTAAAGTTAAGGAGAGAGCCCTCATTCAGTGGATCATATATCGAAGTAGATGAGGGTAATGTGACCAAAGAGGACGAGAACAGACAGGACATGCAAAGCCATGATAAAAGTTGCCCTGAGGATGTAAATTCTGATACAGGTCAAGGGGGCCGAAATAAAGTACAAAATATGAACAGCGACCCACATCCTAAAACAATAACGATAACAAGGTATGGCCGCGTTGTTAGGCCTCCGGTCAGGTTTTGTAACAACATTATTGAGAATGCATACTCCTAATATGTACATTCTTTATAATACAGTTCGCTATGTGTTTTATGGTGATATGTTTACTCACAGTTTCATTTACCATATGTTTGTAAAAGTGAAATTATTTTATGTATTGTCCTATATTTTGCATATGCTGTATAATATCCTTTGTCAGTTTTATGTTTATAGGTTTTTTATAATAACACATGTAACGTCCCTGTGAGAGTGAACGTATCTTTTAATTATCTAATTGTCCTCAAGAGATGAGTGTCTAATAATGGTATGCATGTGGATATTATATAGGCATTAGTATATATCTCATAACACAATGTACAGGATGTAGTGTCTGATTTCACATGATATCTGTACACAGTCTGTTGTCCCAGACTATCAAGAATCCTAACATATGATGTTTCTCAAAATATCCTCGTAGTCCAAACAACCAAGAAACTCATGATGTATTCAAACACGTGCAAGCCCACAGGAGATCGATTAGACACTACTACCTTACCTAAACATCCTTTCCCACCTGTATATAATGGCAGAGCGAAGCCCTTCACATCAGAGAAGGGGATAGAGAACGTCCGAGAGCACAGTTAGGGCAAAGTAACGAGAAAGGGGAGACTGGCCGTCACGCTAAGCTCGTTTGTAAACCACTATCAAGATAACTGTACAATAAAACTCAGTAGCCCAAAAGTGCTGTAACTCACCTTCGTTGATAATACGTCTCACGACTTTATTCTGGTTGTAATAAATAATCCATCATTGACTTCCCAACAAGTACCTCCGACCACGCTACCGAGATTGGTGGCAAGCGGTAAAAACGAACCAAGTACGGAAAACTACATTAAATTACCACAGTAAATCATGTCATCAAGATTGATGGCAAGCGGTAACTACGGACCCATTACGCTATCGAGATTGGTGGCAAGCGGTAACTACGAACCCACTGCTATCGCGATTGGTGGCAAGCGATAACTACGAACCCACTACGCTATCGAGATTGCTGACAGCGGTGAACCACAGTACGCTGTGCCATTGAGATTGGTGGACAGCGGTAACAACGAACCCATCTACGAAAAACTACGTTAAACTACAATAAATTACAACAATAAATCACGTCATCGAGATTGGTGTGCACCGGTAACCACGAACCCACTACGTTCACTTCAGTGGTAAACAAAGCCGATTAACGTTAAAACCAAAGCAATCAAACAAACATAACATCTCGGTCCTAACCACCTCAACTCCACGATTTACAAGAAACAATAGCTTACGTCTATCAGCAACTCTACAAACGTACAAGTTAATCACAACGACTAAGAAAAATAAAGTACTACAAAATAAGAAGAAAATAAGCAAACATAGAGGCGAGGAAATACGAACAACAACAAAGAAGAGTGACGAGGGAGGAATGACGCTAGCAGTCTGACCCAGCATGACGAGCTAAGACACTGCTGACCTCCACCACCCTCCACCATGATTCACACCTTCTCCACCACAACCTCCACCACCATCTCCACCACAACTGCCATAGCAAAGCACGGGCCCACACACTGCAAGATCATCATAACACGCCAGTCAGCCAAAGTGCTTGAAAACAACGGCCTGCCCCACCTGCCTGTCTGCCAGCCTGTCTGCCTACTCCAGGGACGACATCGAGAGCTGACCATCATAACAAGAGGGCGACACACCTCAACAGGAAGTGTGAGACGTCTAGAGCGAGTGTCTGCCTACCCCAGTGATGACCAGACGATGCTGACGTGCTGATCTTCAACAACAACACCTACCTCACCACAACTCATACCAGGACCCTGACCTACCCTACCAACACGCTCCAGCCATCATCACTATCAGCAGCAGCAGCACCCTAGCCAGTATTCCCAGCAAAGTTAATATAAGTGAGTTGAACAATTACTGTATTAGTTTAACAGTACTACTTCATTACACAGTGATAGACAGTTGCAAATCCTTACATCAACATATAATACAAACATATGAATATCTAGTCAGATCAAAGTATCAAAATATAAGTACACATGTATCCTTCATATTACAGTGACAAGAAAAATTAAGTGAAAATGCCTAACACAGATGGAGCCAGCAACAGTGTGCTATACTCAACCACACACATTAGTACTTGCAACCTATACCTCAGGATGAATTTAAAAATGAGCAAACATACCAAGTTGACTTCACAACCTTTGGAGGACTCTAGTGTGATGTGTGGTACAAAGGAAACTCAAGTGAATACTGTTCATATTGTAAATATTAGTTATCTAATTTTATATAAAATAACAAAACATGGGTTACATATAATGTCATCAAAATTCAAACTGTTAAGCCAATACACCTGTGGTGTCTCATTAAGCTATCTCACTAGGCTAATACGCCTGTGATATCTCACTAGGCTAAACACCTGTGGTGTCTCACTAGGCCAATAAACCCATGATGTCTCAAATAATAAACCCATGGTGTCTCAAATAATATACGCATGGTGTCATAAACCCATGGTGCCTCAAATAATAAACCCATGGTGTCTCAAACAATATATCCATGGTGTCCCGAATAAACAGTGCAACATAATTAAGCCAATACACCCATGGTGTCTCTAATAAACAGTGCAACATAATTAAGCCAGTACACCTACAGTATGGTGTCTCAAATAAGCAAGTACATCAAATATGATTAATTCATGATACGATTATATTGCTATTACTGTACAAGTTATATACACATGTATCAGTTATATAGCTACAATGACCACACGTGATTCCTGCAATTATGTTACAGTCGCTACAATTATGTAACTACAAACGATAGCATTTCTGCAGTTATGTTACAATTCCTACAGTTATTTAACTACAAACGCTTCCATTACTGCAATTATGTTACAAGTGCTACAATTATGTAACTACAAATGATCGCATTACTGCAAATATGTTACATTTGATAAAATTATGTAACTACTCTAGCATTACTGCAGTTATGTGTCAATTGCCACATTATGGCAAACACAATTATATAACAGTTGCGTTAGCAAAATGTAACTACAGTATTATGGCCAACACAATTATGGCAAACACAATTATGTAAAAGTTGCATTAGCAAAATGTAACTACAGTTTTATGGCCAACACAATTATGGCAAACACAATTATGTAACAGGTGCATTAACAAAATGTAACTACAATTCTATGGCAAATACAATTATGTAACAGTTGCATTTACACAATGTAACTACAACTGCATTACACAATGTAACTGCAGTTATAACACAATATTCATACAATTAGGCTTACTTTAATTATACTATTATATCTCATTTATATATGAAATTATACAGCAAGTCCTTCTCATATATATTGTATAACTGACTACAGTAGACCTGTCATTGTATTATTTTAATATTACTATTATACAGTATATGTACAATTCTATAACTACAATGACTACATTATCCCAATTATGTAACTTTTACAATATTATGTACTTCACTTAATTAACTTACAAGCTGATTGTAATATGTATTAATATATTAAGGACAATATTTCCTGTCGTTTGTACGACAGTGGGCGTGACCGAGCGATATGTAGATATTATATATGCATTAGTATATATCTCATAACACAATGTACAGGATGTGGTGTCTGATTTCACATGATATCTGTACACAGTCTGTTGTCCCAGACTATCAAGAATCCTAACATATGATGTTTCTTAAAATATCCTTGTAGTCCAAACAACCAAGAAACTCATGATGTATTCAAACACGTGGAAGCCCACAGGAGATCGATTAGACACTACTACCTAAACATCCTTTCCCACCTGTATATAATGGCAGAGAGAAGCCCTTCACATCAGAAAAGGGGATAGAGAACGCCCGAGGGCACAATTAGGGCAAAGTAAGGAGAAAGGGGAGACTGGCCGTCATGCTAAGCTCGTTTGTAAACCACTATCAGGATAACTGTACAATAAAACTCAGTAGCCCAAGAGTGCTGTAACTCACCTTCGTTGATAATACGTCTCACGACTTTATTCTGGTTGTATTAAATAACCCATCATTGACTTCCCAACAAGTACCTCCGACCACGCTACCGAGATGCATACATGTGAACACTGTTTATGATCACTGTGGCACTTAATGTAATGATGAAGTTTAGGAAGTTTATTAAAAAAAATGTAATGGGAAGGATGTTAGAATATGAAGCTTCCATAATGTGGTTTGAAATCTGATGCTTCGAAACCAAGTTTTGGTGTTCATTGTTTACTTGTTTCATGCTGGTAGGTATGAGCTCAGTCGCTGCTGTACCATAGCCCAATATACATACCAACTTACGAGGTCTCTCACTACTCCATACAATACTGAAGAATATCTTAACAACAGAATAACTTAACAGTTGCACTCACTTAGTACAGCTGAAGAGGGGCACAACCACGTTTCTTGGTCCCTTCTTGGCACAACTTACATCACAGGCCTGACACCACTCTTCAGCATCCTGACGCATGCCAATCCAGTAGAACATCTGTCACAGTCAACTTAGAGTTTTCTTCACTCCCAGGTGCCCACTAGTGATCTAACAACCAGATCACTAGCAGGCACCTGGGAGTGAAGAAAACTTTAAGTTGGCTGCGACAGAGGTTCTACTGGATTGGCATGTGTCAGGATGTTGAAGAGTGATGTCAGGCCTGTGATGTATGTTGTGCCAAGAAGGGACCAAGAAACATGGTTGTGCCGCTCTTCTGCTGTACCAAGTGGGTGCACCGATGGAAAGAGTTGCTGTTGACATTGCTGGACCTTTGCCACTCACTGAAAGAGGAAACCGGTATATATGTGTTGCCATGGATTACTTCACAAAGTGGCCAAAAGCCTATGCCATCCCCGATCAAGAGGCTACAACTGTTGCTTAGGTGTTGGTTGACCAGTTTTTGTCATTTTGGGATGCCACAAGAGCTGCATTCAGACTAAGGTAGAAACTTCGAGTCTGCTGTGTTCCATGAGTTCTGCAGGCTACTGGGGATCAAGAAGACCAGGATGACCCCACTGAAGCCACAGTCGGATGGCATGGTGGAGAAATTCAACTGGAGCGTGGGACAAGAATTGGCCAAGTATTGTGTAGAGGGACAAACGGAATGGGATCAAAAATTACCTGCTATGATGATGGCATATCGGTCTGCATGCCATGAGTCTACCGGCTACAACTCTGCAAAACTGATGTTGGGCCACGAGGTACGTTTGCCCGTTGATTTGTTAATGGGAAGACCACCTGCTGAAGAGCTGCCTACAGACACCTCTAGCTATGTGAAGCATCTTCAGGAAAGGCTGACTGAGGTATATCATCAAGTGCGAGGAGCCCTTAAGTTTTCAGGAGAGGCGAAGTGCAAGTATGATCCCAAGGCAAGTGAGGTGAGCTTCAAGGATGTGACAGTTTGTTATATAATCCTCAGCAGAAGAGGGGATAGTCACCGAAGCTGCAGAGCCCATGGGACAAGCTTTACACCATGTTGGACAGCCTATCAGATGTAATGTATCAGATTTGGGGAGGCAGGAATTCTTGCCCATAGGTGGTACATGTGAACCTTCTGTGGTAGTATCATGGGCCAGGATAGTACAGCTGGGACGTCTCTGACAAATCGTGCTCTCCTTCAGCCAAAGATGTTGAGGAGGACCAAGGAGCTGAAGTGCAAGAGGATGGTGACAGTTTCCCGAGAGAAGAAGTGAATCAGGAAGAGGACCAAGACCTTCCAGGAGTGGACTCTGCGGAGGAGCAAGGAGGTCATCGGAAGCGGCATAGAAGAGTACCTCATAAGTTGAAGGATTATTTTGTGTAGATTTAGATGTTTCATAAGGATTAAGGTTTTTGTTTGTATATATTCTGCAGTTTTGTTGGGACGACAAAGGACTAGGGAGGGGGTAGTGTTGAGAAGTAGGATTTGATAGTTAGGTAGTCCAGAAGTTTCTCACTGATTCCCGATGTTTGTCGTGGTTCTGGTGCAAGTCAGAGTTCCCAGTTTTCCTACTGTTTGTGAGGATAATTGTTTCGAGAGTTATGCATTAATTTTTATGTTCTTCATCCACCTTCATATTCCCTACTTTTCCATTCACATCTCAAGTCAAAAACACTCTCATTCCTTCCAAACTTTTCCATATATGCTTCCACATTTGTCCAGAACTTTTCTTTCACTCCGCTTCCACGATTTTATGTTGGCACATACACACACACACACATAATTGCCCACATTTGTAGTCTAACTTTCAATCTTACCTACACAATCCTTGAGCCAACTGATCCATACTGTCTTATATTCTCCTTCCATCTCTTGCACACAACAATACACACTCCCTCTTTTGCTCTCTCATTCTCACCCGCTCCCGCACATATACCCCATCCATACTCCCATTCTGTCACACTCTCACCTCTCTATTTAGTTTCAGTTGATCCACATACATCCACTTTTACACCCTCAAGCACTGGACAGTTTTTTCTGTCTTTTACCTCATCATTTGCACCCCTTGCAGTCCATTTTGCAATCCGTACCATGTCCTTTGTTCGGTCCTTAGTCGTCACCTATTAGTCAGTCCTGGTCCAAGGATTCTTGTTCGTATTTTTATTTAGTTGTTTTCCGTGGAGGAGCACTAACCCTCCACCAACCCACTTGTTTTCACGTAAGAATCACGTGTTGGTTGGTTATAAGTTTACCACACAGTGCTGTATATTATTTTCATGTTTACAGGAAATCATTTGGCTTGTCACTCTAATACTTGCTTTGCATAATTACACTTCCACATAAAGATCAAACACTACCAAACAAAAATTTTCTTTTAAAATGATTGTTAAGAAGTAGGTATGACAACAGTGCATAGATATGAGATGAAAAAAGCACAGAAACAAGAGAGTATTCAGGATAGAAGGAGATTTGGAGACTAATACCCGTTACTACATTCCACCAGCTACAAGTCTGTGGCTGAAGTGTGGAATGAAGTAATGGTATAAGTCTCCAAATCTTCTCCCATCCTGAATGCTCTCTTCTTTCTGTGCCTTTTTCATCTCTTATCTGTACATTTTTGCCATTCCTGCTTCTTCAAAATCATTTTATAAACATTTTCTTTTCTAGTTATTGATTACATTTATAACTGTATCAGTGACAGAGAAAGAGTTAATAGAAATATTTATTGGCGCTATCAGCCATTAGGAACCCCTGTTAATTAAATTTCTTGGTTTAATTCTTGTCACGAATTTCGTACATCATAACATCATGTTAAGTAAATCGTGACATCGAGTGATTTTGTGGGAGGAACGAATTATTATGAAATGTACGATGCTGATGTTTCGCTCATTCTCTCAAACCGTCCGCTCACGTGCTTGTATTCGCTCAAGTTGTCAAAATGTCGTCATTCTTCCGCGAGTAATTGTTTTTGTGTGCGGGTGGCGCATTCCTCTGAGCGATAATTTTTGAATTATCGGTCCCACTCTGAGCCGTTATACGCCGCCCGCGCCCCTTCCCACGCTCCTCGCGCCGTGGATTCAAATGAGAGCTCAGTCTGTCTGTAGACACGGCGCGTCGCGGTACGCCTCTAAAGGCTTGAGTGATTTCTTAGTGATTTCAGATCTCAGTTTGTGTTGGCATGTGTCTCGTAGCTCCTACCCCCTTGGTGATCGTCGCAGCAGCTCGGTCTCATCCATACCGATCAGTATTTTCTTGTTTTCCTAGGCTTAAGCTTTTGAGGTATTTAGCTGTTTGTCTGAGTGAGTGAGTGCATTTCCCTTCCTTTGATTTGAATTGGAGTCATGTAACGTAAATTTATTTGCTTGTATTTAATAAATTTATAGTTCGTTTTCTCGAGCTTTGTTAAATGTAAGTCGTGTTTAATTTTCCCACTTATTTAATGTAGTTTTGCTACTCCACGTTAGCACAACTCTTTGTATTAAATCACGACTGGTACTTAGGCCAGCTTTTGGCATTAATCCTTAAATCCGTTGTGCTAGCTAGGAGTTTGGCTCAGCCAAGATCCTGTTTATCTTTATTATTATTTTTGATTGTTAAGGGGAGAAACTAACTTTCTCAGGGGCCAACGGTACAATATTACAGCCTACTTGAGCGTCTAGTCTCTGCTGTGTACCGTTTAGAAAGTCTATAAATTCTCGACTCTAGAGAATTAGCGAAGTGAGCCAGCATAAAGTGAAATCGCTGCTTGATTTCACGAGTCTATGCTCTCTTAGTAAATGACTAGATAGTCATTCTTAGCACATATAGCTATACATTGTATACTCGAATTATACAATATCATTATTCTTTTGAATTATACACTTATCTTTTGAAATACTTAAATTTCCCCTGACATCTGGCGACCTCATTCCAGGATAAACTCCTAGCTTGAAATTATTACCGAATCACTTACTCACGCTTACTTATCAGTCTCAGTTGTCACTCAGTCTCAAACTAAGCACGATGGAATCCAGTGCATTCGTGCAAGAAGCTAAGGATATGGGGCTTACTAACCCCCAGGAAATTCGAGATTATGTCCTATCGCGCTTCAATTTCGAACAGCAACGTGAAAATGCCTCCCGTGAAGAGCGGAAAATTGAGCGCGAGGAACGTCAAAAGCAGCGTGAGCATGAGAAAGAACTACGTGAGTACGAGGAACGAGAGCGAGACAAAGCACGTGAAAACGAGTTGGAAGTCCTAAAGCTAAAGCGAGACTCCATGGCTTCAGGCACACCGGGTGCAGCTAAACCAAGCTCCACTACTGCTCTCTAGCACCTTTTCTAGCAACTTCACGTCTCAAGCTTCCCTCTTACAAGGAAGGCGAGCGAATCGAGCCATTTATAGCTCATTTCGAAGACATGGCAAACCTGTACGATCTGGATGAGGCAGCTAAGCGGCTTCAGTTCCTTAGCCTGTTTGAGGGCCCTGCCCTCGACATTCTCCATAGAATTCACGGAGATAATCTGACGTATGAGATGATGAAGACCGCACTCATTAAAGCGTACGGTCTTACTGTTGATCATGCTAGAAGTCAGTTCATAAAGGCGCGTCTCCAGGAAAAGGAGACAGCTGTTCAGTTCCTTGACCGTCTCACGGCATATTTAGGTGAATGGATGGAGAAGGACGAGACTCCCAGCACACGAGAGGGAATGATCGACCTCGTGCTGTGCACACAGCTGGAAAAGTCGTGGCCTGCTGAGCTTATGGGCCAGCTCAAGATGTCCAAAGTGAAGGACGCGACACAAATGGTACAAAACGCTGATGCTTTCTTTAGTGTGTACGGGTACGAAACTCGTAAGCAGCAGTCCTGGAACAGGACAGATACTGCTAAGTCTGGTAAGCAATCCAGACTGAACCCCAGCATCAAGGCCATTATCAAAATAATGGTCATGGTCCAAGCAAACAGCAGAAGGACCAGGGGCAGAATACACAGAAACCTAACTGGAAGAGGTACAAGCAGTACTCTAACCAGCAGAAGTATCCCAACCAGCAGCAGTACCCTAAACAACAGCAGTATCAGCCACACAATCGCCAACTGGGACAAACCTTTTCGACACCAGCCCCAGTGTATCGGAGGCAGGAGGCAAATGCAGCCTTCATTCCTCAACAAGCGCACGATGGTTCCGTCCCCACCAGCACAGCTCCTCCTTCACAGTTCACTAGTCCCCCTCAGATGGTGAACTCTCCTCCACAGGCCATCAGTGCTCCTGCTCCCCAGATGGTGAGTACAGCTCCTCATGCATCTAGTTCGGGTACGATCCCTAAGGCAAATACTCCTGTCAGATTTGAAGAGATGTGTGCCATGCAGCCTTATCAATGGCTGGCCGCTCCCTCCACAAGCCCTCCCACAGGCAACAGTGCCTTCCTTGTTCAGCCAGGGTTTCTGGGAGGTGTTTCTGTTAATGTACTGAGAGACAATGGTTCCTCAGGTTGTACTGTCAGGCAGAGTCTTGTTCGTCCTGAAGAATATACAGGCAGACAGATCCAAGCTCAGCTTATTGACGGATCAGTGAGATTGTTCCCTGAGGCATGTATCCAGGTAGCATCTCCCTTTTACACAGGTTCAACAGTTGCAGTTGTTATGCAAGAACCTTTGTTTGACCTGATTATAGGCAATATACCAGGTGCCAAGTATAGTTGCACCACAGATGTCACTACTCAGACTTCGGCTGCAGTAACACGAGCCATGGCCAAGGCTCCAAATTGTGTTGCCCCNGTTCACTAGTCCCCCTGAGACGGTGAACTCTCCTCCACAGGCCGTCAGTGCTCCTGCTCCCCAGAGGGTGAGTACAACTCCTCATGTTTCTAGTTCGGGTACGATCCCTAAGGCAAATACTCCTGTCACATTTGAAGAGTTATATGCCAGGCAGCCTTATCAATGGCTGGCCGCTTCCTCCACAGGCCCTCCCACAGGTAACAGTGCCTTCCTTGTTCAGCCAGGGTTTGTGGGAGGTGTTTCTGTTAATGTACTGAGAGACAATGGTTCCTCAGGTTGTACTGTCAGGCAGAGTCTTGTTCGTCCTGAAGAGTATACAGGCAGACAGATCCAAGCTCAGCTTATTGACGGATCAGTGAGATTGTTTCCTGAGGCACGTATCCAGGTAGCATCTCCCTTTTACACAGGTTCAACAGTTGCAGTTGTCATGCAAGAACCTTTGTTTGACCTCATAATAGGTAACATACCAGGTGCCAAGTATAGTTGCACCACTGATGTTACTACTCAGACTTCGGCTTCAAATTGTGTTGCCCCAGTGGCTATTGCATTGCCGCAAGATCTGATTTGCAGTCAAGATGTTGTCCAAGAGCAACAGACTGACCCGACCCTTGCTGTTGTGCGGAAGAAACAAAAGGGTAAAGTGACCAAGTATTCACGGGGTGGACGAGCCAGGTTCCTTCGTAAACAAGGACGGCTCTACCGTGAGTCACGAACACCCGAGGGCGAGTTTCGACTGCAGTTTGTCGTTCCCGCAAACTACCGCCAAGCAGTGCTAGAATGGGGTCATTGTTTAGCATCAGGAGGTCATATGGGCAAAAAGAAAACCCAAGGCCGTATCCGTGCTGACTTTTTCTGGCCAGGAATGGGACAGGAAATTGATAGTTTTGTGCACTCCTGTAATGTGTGTCGATGTACCACCATTCAGGAAAGTTTCCTTCCTGCGCCGTTTGAATCCACGCCCATAATCTCTGAGTCGTGTGAGAGAGAGGGCTGTGGTAATGTGGGCGCAGACCTGATATCTCGCCTGCTGAATGATGATTAATGTGGGTATCTGTTGTACACTGGGTTCCCTAAGACTGTGCTGTTCTAAGAGATTTGAGCAATCCAAGAACTAGCTTGGTTCCCAGTCAGTACTATGCTGCTAAGACCTCACGTCTCGCTTGTTGGCCCCACAGGACATAATATATCTGGGGTCTGTACATACATATGTACTGTAGCTCATAAGTGCACATTCTCGGCAATCCCAACCGAGGACACCGACGACAAGCCCTTATTAGTCGTAAGCGTAGGGCTTGTGCATATTGTATGTACCGTAGATTAAGGTAGGTTAAGGGGGAAGTCCGAGACCCCGCAGAGGCAATCAGAGGCTGTGTTTGAATTACCTTGTGGGGTATCTCGAGCTGTGGGCATCCCTGAAGATTTCCGGAGATTACACAGAAGCCACATGAGCGTTCACACCCATGCAGGGTAATGTGACCTGCCCAAGTTTGCATAGGGATTCTCGACTGCCTTTACTAGCTATAAGTGTATAGTTATAGCGAGCAGTCATGGTGAACCCAACCGAGGACACCGATGACAAATGGGCAGTCGTGGTGACGAGCCCTTTGTAATGATAAGTATA